>CM021102.1:647318382-647492268 GCA_007115665.2 Sequoiadendron giganteum
TGTTCCATGCAGAACAAAATTCAAACAAAAAATAAAAATAGATAAGATAACTTCTGGATTGGAGAATTGAAGTTGAGAAGTTTTATTTTCCAGTATTCTCTTGCAGACCTCAAATTTGTTCTCTTGGAGACTTCCCATTTATTCTCAAGCTGCTAAATATCCAGATCATTTTAATTTTTAATAATCAGACTGCTAGGTATAATCCTCAGTCCTATTTTGCCACTGTTTTGAATACTTGACAATACACATTAAGCTCAGTATTCAGTCTTTGAGGTTTGAACCATAAATGATAACTGCAGACATTATGATCCATCTTGATCTAGAATATGCTGTTCATATCAGAACTGTCTCAGTAAAAGGTTCTTTTTCCAAACTTCAAATGCCTCAGAGGGATCCAAATAGGAGCTTGTGATCCAGAAAACTGCCAAGCAGTTCCTCTAGATGGTCATGATTCAGTGCACTACCTATAAACTAAATTTGATGATACTTCTACTTCCAACTTCCAATCCATCAAAGATCCATTTAGTTCATGCCATCAGTGTTTCGATTTAGAGCCTACCTTTCACTTTGAGCTAAAGGAGCAGCAGTTGGAAGCACAGATCCTTCAAATAGTCCAGATATAGGCCATATAGCAAATATATGCACATTCATGCACCAAATTTTCCTATTAAATTCCTATTTTGTTGTTCTGAACATAAGTGTGGAGTTGTAAACTTTCAGCCGTGTTTGAACTTATTTTGTTCTATGTATCTAGTATCCTAACAGGCATGGGCTAGTCATGGATTGGCTGAAACAATCCCTTGTGAGGTGTCATAATAGCATTGCATATTACAGAACAGTACCTGATCCATTCAACTACAATCCTTGTGAGGTGTCATAACAGCATTGCATATTACAGAACAATACCTGATCCATTGGACTACCAGTACACTGAATATTTTTATGATAAGTTTTCTTCATCCTATCTATTAGTAAATATGTTATATCCTCGTGACACAACCCACCACCCTTTATTTTTTTTAATCCATGTAGGTAGTTTTAAGTTATTAACTACTTTCCTGTTTCATAGCTGTATTTATTACTTTCCACAAAAAGCATATCCTACCTTTAACAATTTTCACATTTCATTTTTGTTATATTGCTCAGTGTTTACTTTTGCAGCTATCAAAAATTTAGTTGTTCTACCTTTGACTTCATGTAAGCATTACTAAAACCACCTTCAACTAGAAGAACCATTTCAACCATTGAATCTGACTTTTCTTATTAGATGACTCAATCTGTAAATTTGAAATATGGGGCTGAACAATTCAATCAATCTTTTATGTTAATAGTCTGAAAATCAGCGTTTTGGAATTAAATTACCACTGCTGCATGCTGGCCATGCAAGATTGCTACTCTCATTCACAATTCGTTTTGTTTTGGAGTTAGTATTTACACAGCTGCAAGATAAATAAAAGACTTTGCCATCACTTCGCTACATGGCCATGATTGGATTTAAAAAAAATGCACTGCTTATGGTTCATATGTATTAGCTTTAATTTCATTACTCGTATTGAAATACCTCACCACTTCACTACATGGGTGTGACTGAATTTACATAAAACGCACTGCTTATGGTTTATATGTATTGGCTTTAACTTCATTACTCATATTGAAATACATCCTTTTTAATTAAGATCAAATACTGCTAGTGAAATTCTCAGACACATCTTAACAGAAGGAATGTCTTTTGTTGTATACATGTCCATCTGATCTTGATATTTAAACAGATAATGTGCACACAGTTAAGGTCTCTTTGGTAATGAGCTCAAAGTTTGTGCTTGGGGATTGGAATTTCAAGCTTAGACAATTCGTAGATCAGCTTCTCTTCAATACTAAAAAAATATCCTGAAGACACTTAAATTTCATACCAGACAAAGAAAGAGTTGGTCTTTCTGTCTATGAAAAAACTGAAAAACTATTAAAGAATGGATGGCATAGTGTAACAACCCACGAGGGAGATATAGGATCTACTCAAGACTCAATAGATGATGCATAGTAGACTGTAGCAACTATTCTGAAGCAAAATGGAGACAATGTTGTTAAACCCTTGCCTATAACTCGTTTGATTATCAATAGTTTAGTTTAACTTTGATCTCATGACCCAAGGTTACAATATACAAAGTTTCAAGGCCTATAGAAACTAATTGTGTCATCTGATGTTTAGAAGGGATGTAGACACTATGGCACATAAATAAAGTAACAGCCAGTCTGGATTCAAACATTCAGATGTAGACAATGAGCATTACTGCTATTCAAAGATTCATGGGAATGTATAGAAGAACCAAAGATTGAGAGAGAAAAGGTGGATTCAGAAAATCACAGAAGGATTTGATCAGGGTAGAACAACAAATTCAGAGTAAGAAACAAAATATCTTTGAAATATTAGTTATTGTCAGAAACAAAAAGTCAGCTTATATGAATTATAAGATACAAGGACCTAAAGTTAGTGCCAACATGACTTTCCCTGAAGATGGTGACAAAGTTCTAACTAAGTTTTCAAGATCTTGAGAACCAAGTATTATAGATAAAATATCGAAGCAATTGAATTGGATGGAAAACTAGTGACAGACATTGAAGAGGCAGAAAAAGAATCTATGAATTTTTCAAGGAACTCTTCTCTTATGGATGTGATGAGCAGGCTGCAATAAATATATTTGTTAAAAAATAGTTCCTAAACAAATATCCACTGAAGAGGTACAAATGCTACATTAAAAAATTTCACTTGATGAAATCAAACTGGCAATCAGGTTAGTGAAGGATGACAAATCTTCAGGTTAGGATGGATTTCATATAGAATTCTGTAAGGCCATGGGAAACAGATAGTTGAGGGCATAAAGCATGTGTTTGAGGGAGCGGTTCAGATTGGTAGAATAGAATTTGATATAAACAGAGGCATTGTAAAATTGATTCCAACAGAACTGGAAAAACAACAAAGAAACAGCTGGAGATAAATAACCTTCCTTAATGTCCCAAGAAAATTTAGATAAAATTGCTTGTCCATAGAATTAACAAACTGATGCCCAAAATTGTGACAAAAACTCAAACAGGGTTTTATTGAAGATAGATACATATTTGGATAATCTGATTACCAGTTGCGAGGGAATGAGTTGTACAAAATCATAATGGCAAAAGGTAGACACAAATTTAATTGCTTTTGTAAAAGCATATGATAGAAGTAGAACAGATTGGGATTCAATAGATTTTTGTAAAAGCATGTTGATCTGAGAGATAAGTTTGTAAGAATTATTGATATTTTTTAAGGATTCATTAAACCAAGTTGACATAAATGGTGAACTATATGAAAAAATTTCATCTTCAAAGATCCATAAAACATGGATTAACAGTATCAAAGGAATCTCTCTTCTCAACAAATAGCAAGTGCTTGAAATGCATTGCTCATATAATAAATCCTTATAGCCGATTTCTGAAGAAGATAATTTGGTTGGTTTGCAGAAAAAGTTGGATATTTATTGCAGCACCACAGTGCAAAATATGTTTCAAAATATCTCTTGTTGGGATATAAAGATAGTTCCTCTAGATGAGCAGTAAAGCAGGGATGGCTATGGCATGTGTCAAATGAAATTATATGGAACTTGGTATTCATTTTGCTTTACAACCCTCCAAGCATTGTTGGACTATAACATCCAAAAGACTTCTTAGAAACTTAGTAAGCACTAGACTATTGCTTTTTCAATACCAGCAGTATTTCAAGTGTGCCAGATGGTGCTCCTCTTTTACCATTTATCATTCGTTTTGATTAATACAAAATGTTAAATTTTAAACAGTGTCATAAAATTTTGAAGAGCTTCTTGTGGTTTGAGGGCTCAACAAAAAGTCATTCAATTGGATGGAAATATTCTTTTAGACAAAATGAATATGGGGAATTAGGGCTAAATGATCTTAAACTACAAATAGACAACTCGGCAATTAAAGGGAGACCATTAAAGCCATGTATAAAAATACACCCTATAAATTTTTGGTAACATATGACATTTGACAATGCATTCCATAAAGAAAACTAACATGGAATGGGTTGAATAGAGTTAATATAGTGTTGAGACTTTCAACGTGAGGCAGAAAGATTAGTAAATTTTAGATCACTACGAAAGGCATGGATTGTAATGAGAAATTTTCCATGTGGAATTTTGTTAAACTTTTAAAACTCTTTGGTGAAAGTTGACACGTAAACCGGATAAATTTTTTCTTATTAGAGGTGTTCCTTTTAGAAGTAGGCTCATAAGGATATACAAACATATGGAGACAACCTATACTCTAGACATAGTTCAACGACTCAACAAGTTGCCAAGTACTTGACAACGTTTTTACCTGCTGAGTTTTCCTAATGTTTTGTCATGTCCCCGAAATTACGACACTAAAAACTCTACCCTTGAAATATAAACGAATAAATTGCATATTAAAAATATTATTATAGTTATATTTATCAAATATAATGTTGTAAATATTAAAATATGAATACTAATAATACTAGAATATATATATAAAACAATAATAATAACAACTATATTTTAAGAATCGTATAATATAAAATATAAAACAATAAGCATAAAATAAATATATTAAAATAAAATAAACATTGTAGCAATCAACAATTAAAATATTGGAGGGCAGAAATTTACAAAGGCTGCGATTCCCTTCCTAATAAGGGAAACAACGATTAAACTAAGGACAAAGATTAATAAAGTAAAAATTAAAAAAAGACATGACTTTTAGTAAAGGTGCGGTTAATTGAAGAAGGAAGGGATGTGTCCCTTAGCCAAGTGCAGGTATAAATTATTAGAAATTATGAAAGCAAGAGGGCATCGAATAGAAAATAGGAAGGAAAAGGAAGAGAGCAGCCAAATAAGACAAAACTTGTCTTACTCAAAAAGGAGATACTTGTCTTACTTACGTAATGGGAAGAAAGGCATCAATAAAAGGAAGCTCTGGAGATCGATGGTTGGATAGAGATAAGAAATGGTGGCTAGAAATAAGTAAACATGGCTAGGAATAAAGGAACTACTGCAGATTGTAAATGGAAATCAGTTGGAAATAATAATAATAATAATAATATATAATTATATTAATAGAATATATAAATTATAAAATCATATGTATATATAGAGAGAGAGAGAGGGAGAGATGATATATGTATGGTATAAGGTTGGAGGAGGCAAGTAGGGAATCAGAAAACATGGAGAGATACAACAACTCAGGTGATGTACTCACTTAGCAATAATATTTAGCATATTTTGAATATAAGAAACATATATTGCTAATCTGATTATTGGTGTAATGCTTTCTTTAGTATTATCATGATGATAATGATGTTTATCTTAACTTAAGGAAATCAGTAATAAATACAAATGTCTTTGATTGCTAAAAGATTGTCTTCTGAGTGTTTGCAAGCCTACTAAGGAGGAAGGGCTTGAGAAAGGTGGTGCCTAAAAACCCCACTTAACAATCCATTGCGGCCATGGAGGGGTGGGGGTCCCACTTAACAATCCGCTGCGGCCATGGAGGGGTGGTAGGCTTGGAACCACTTATAAGCTCCGCTGGCTTCCCCCAGTAGGTTGAGTGTCTTTCGAGGTGATGGCACAGGTAGAGAAAGCAAGTACAAGTGTTTCCTCTAAGCACGCCACTCCGAGACGTTCATGCTACTCGGGGCCAAGGGGTGGGTTGTCCTAATAGGATGCTTGTGCTCTTGGGCTTAGATGGATAGCTTTGGTCAACTCTACCCATGCCACTCCTCATATGTCTTTATTATTGATTTGTGATTATATTTATATTTGGATATCTAAAAATTAATGCTAACAGATATATGTACATGTGGAAATATTAAATGCAGACTTCAATCCAAGATTACTTAGTCAAAGAGAACATTCATTTGAAAAAGAAGAAACTCTAAACCTGATCAACAAGCGAATTCTAGGGCAAAGTCGGGTAAGGGACATTACATGTTTACTCACCAAGTCTTAGGGCTGAGTTTTTGACACTTTTTTGTCAAGTACTTGGTGAGCTGAACTTTGCAACTCATGCCACACAGGATATATGTGCCAAAAATACACTTCAGACACAAAAAACATGTTTTGGTGACTTTATAAGCCCTATCCAATCATGTTAGGCACACACAAGAAGTACAACATTTTAGAGCAAATTGTAAGAATTTTATAGGCAATTTGAAGAGCGATTTTCTGGAATTTTGGATTTGCTGGTTCCTAATTTTCCCAAGCATATAAAATATATCTATTTTTCTAGCATGTTAAATGTTTTACAGAATGTAAAATTTACAAAAAAAAACTTTTTTTTAATGTACGGTTTACATTTTAGGGTAAAAGCATGTTATTTTTATCAAATACAATAATACAACTACTATTCAATTACCATATTACAATATTATGTTTTAATTTTTCAAATATATTTCAATTTTACATAATTTTTAAAACAATCTTATTCGAATTGCTGTATTTTTGTACACATTTTTTGTTGTTACTAGGGTTGCAAGTTAGTATACAATGGCATTCAATGTTGCATCAAGTTAAGACTTAGCAAGTGGAAGTCATCCAATTGGAAGTAAAACCCCTAGAAGTTGTGACCCTACTTGGAAATATGTTGTAATGGGACTAGTAGCAAGGAGTATAATTTGTACTTGATGCACAAAGAAGCTTAATGTAGGCATCAATCGCCTAAAACACCATATCATATAGGCATTCCTAATCATGACACCAAGTCATGTCTAGATGCCCCAAAAGAGGTGAAACAAGAGATGAGAGCACTTCTTACATTGTGAATATAAAGAAATTGGGGAGAGTGAGGGCACAAATAGCTATAGAAGCAAACATTGCTCTTGATTTGCTAGTAGAAACCAAGGAAGATACAACAAACATTTTGGGCTCTAGTCGCATTCCACACATATGTGCCACATATGCCTCATCCAACTCAAGTAGAGCCCAATCACCAAGGTTTTTTAAGCCTAGAAACATACCTAGAGCTCAACCTTTATTGCAAGTTATACGGTGGAACAAGGAAGCGCACAAAGAAGCAAAAAAGGCATTTGCAAATTTTTGGTGCTACAACAACCTTCCTTTCAACAAGGTAAATGGTCCATATTGGAGTATTGGGTGATAGCATTGATAGTTTTGAGGAAAGGATACAAGACACCCTCTCCAAGAGAGTTACTTGGAAGGTTGCTTCAAGATGTTATTGCAAATGCAAAAACAATTGTGGAAGATCAAAAGGAGTAGTGGTGAAAGATCACACACAATTCTTTTAGATAGGTGGACGAATGGAAGAAACCACACTTTCATCAGTTTTTAGGTTGCTTCAAATGGCAAATTAATTTTTTTTGAAGCAAATCGATGCCTCCAACAAAATAATGCAAAAACTTTGAGTTTGATATTGAAGAAGGTTGTTTTAAAGATGGGCATACAAAATGTTACATAAGTTGTCACTGACAATGTAGCAACATACATGGCAGCTAAAAGATTGCTTCAAGAGAGGCATTTGACACTCTTTTGGACCCCTTGTGCAGCGCATTGCCTTGACCTTCTTTTGTAGGACATAGGCAAAATTGATTGGGTGAGACCAATTGTAGAAGACGCAAGGAATATAACAAAATATATTTATAATAACCCTTGGGTTTTCAACATTGATTGCTTCGAGAGATGCATCTTAGATCTTTTGGACCCCTTGTGCAACCCATTTCCTTGATTTTTTTTGTAGGACATGGAAAAAATTGATTGGGTCAGACCAGTTGTAGAAGATGCAAGTAACGTAAAAAAATAAATTTGTAATCACCCTTGGCATTTGACACTCTTTTGGACCACTTGTGCAGCCCATTGCCTTGACCTTCTTTTGTAGGACATAGGTAAAATTGATTGGGTGATACCAATTGTAAAAGATGCAAGGAACATAACAAAATATATTTATAATCACCCATGGGTTATGAACTTGATAAGAGATCACACCAAGGGGAAATAGCTTGTGTGACTAGATGTCACAAGGTTTGCAACTAATTTTCTAATGTTGCAAAGTGTTTCTCGTTCATTGACATCCTTGAAGTAGATGTTTGTGAGTTAAGCTCGGCTAGACTTAACATATTTGAAGAATGCGGATTGAGAGAGGACCACACATATAGCTTTTTATGTCGTCTTGGCCAAGAGAGCTATAGAGATTGTCAAGATAGTTTCAAACTTCAATTTAGTTTTCAAATTGAACCATTTATTTTTAAACTTTAAGAATGTCTATTTTCATTGTAACTTTAATGTTTGAACTTTGTAGATATTGGAGCCATTAGTAAGGGTTTTATGCTTGATATATGGGAAACTAAACCCAATGGGATACATTTATTTGGCCATCCAAAACTATCATAGTGGGGATGCAAGTAGATTTTCTCCTATTTGGAAGATCATTGACTGGAGGTGGAATAATCAACTTTGCCAACCCATTCATGCAATCATATACACCCTCAATTGCAAGCTTTTCTTCTCCGATAGCTTCATAGATTCTAATTGAGAGGTTATGAGGGCCTTTCAATAGTCATTAAATTACAATGTGGCTCTTGAGATGTGTAGGAATGGGAACAAATATTTGCACAAGCAACCTTCATGACAACAAACATATGAGAAAGATATGCAAAAAGAACATAATGAACAAGCTTTGTTGTAAAGTTATCAATTGGTTTGCTTGTCTTTTAAGCTGATGCGTGTGATTTGGTGGAATCTTCATTAGGCTCACCTTCAAAGTACCATTGGGGCCTTTGAAGCACAATAGGTGAATGCTACAAAGATAAAGTCTTGACTATAAACTCTATATAGGATAAACTTCAATAATAATGGAGACAACTTCAATTCTACATTGCTAATATACAAGTGGAAAAGAACCACCCAAAGGTTGACACACTAGAATATCCCATGAACGAGGAGGCAAATCTATTAATGGTGCCACAATATTGGCTTCTAACTTGATCTACTTAGATATATGACCAAACTATGATTCCTTTGGTGTACTAATCAAAACATGATCAACAAGTTTGAACAAGCATTTTGTACGCATTGCTTGGCCTAATGCCTCAAGTAATTACTTTATCCTAGTCTATATCACAAATAATGCACTCCATCCCACAAAATTAAACTAGAATGTTAGGATTTTCTATAATGGGGCTAATAGAGAGTAAGTTTTTGTTCAATCCTAGAAGATGCCTAGCATTTCATACTAGAAGTTTGATCTGTTAGTAAATACAATTCTAGCATCACCTATCCCTTTGACTCTAAGTTGTTGGATCTAGTATGGGATACGAGTACGTCAATATGGCAAAAAAAATTCTTGGATACAGTATGTTTGGGTACAACTGTATAATATATATATATATATGCAAAAAATTTAAAAATATACAAAATTGTAAATACATTTGATAGTATGATACTTCATCATTGATCAATGGTAGTGATAAAGATAAATGCCAATTGATAGTTCAAAATTTCAATTTTATGTCATATATCATATATATCTAGGGTTTAAGTTTCATTTTTTGCAATTTTTTTAATGCTTGTGTTTTCTTGGAACCCGTGGGAGTGCTTGGGAGTGCACAGGAATGCCCAAGGATCACCTCAGACGCCTTGTGGGTAGACGTTTGTGTACCCATAGGGAACTTGGGGCGTCTAGGGCGCTCCTAAGCACTACCTCAGGTGCTCCCAGACCGAAACGCTCTTGAAGTGGGCACGAGGACTCTTTCAAGAGAACCTGATAACTTAGCTTTGACTATATGTGACTTGTCGTCATCACGGGAACCAAAATCATTGTAACTTTTCTTAGCAATAAACTTGACATACTAGTCCCTTCAACATGTGAAGTGTCTAGATGCACCTAAATCAAAGAACCAACAACTTTTAACACTATTTGAAAAGGCCATCAATGCATATTATTCATCATGGTCTTCTATAGCAGTATTTGCTAAATTAGCTTTTTCCTAATGCTTGTGGATAGATCATATTGTCTTTTTCTACAAACATTTTTAACATGCCTACATTTTTGGCAATAAAAGTTAGGGTTTGAGTTTTAGCCAGTTGATTCAAAGACTATAAATGTCTCAAAGGAAGGTGGGAGACTATTAATAACCAATGCAACCATGTCCTCTTGTCAACCGACATGTTGATGATGATAAGTTGATCCTTAAGATCCTTGATTTTTAAGAGATGTTCAAACCATGAACCCCCAACCAATTTAATAGGAAACAACAAATTTTTGGAGATACATAATTCGGCCTTTTTTAGACACTTGCTATTTACTTTTTAAGATATCCCATAGGCTATGTGCAAATGTAGCACCTTGAACTTCAAGGATTAAATCATCTAAGGCTGACAACTTGAGAATTAGTAGGGCTTCCCTATGGCATTTGTCAAGTCACTTGGGTGATTGGTATGCCTGGTTTTTATGCCTAACAAGATTTTGCTGCATTCTTGATACTCATTGATAGCTAGTATCATGTGACTCCAAATATTATAATTTTTCCCAATGATTTTTTGTACCTTTGGCAATGCTAGATTTTGAGTATTTGCCATTTTCATTAGCAACCGAAAAAAAATATTGATCCTCTCCCTAAAAAACGCCCATTTTAAATTTGTAGCCTTAAAGAAAGTTTAGAATGCAAATATATACCCAAAATCAATTTTAGATGCCCAAAAATCACAATTGTATGCTATTTGTTGGTGTGCCCTAGCTATGACTATAATAAACTCATATTTTGTGATTTTGATATGCCATATGCCCTAATCTGATTGCACCTTCCTGTTGCAACCTGCCACTCATACTTTTTGCAAATCCACATCATTTTTCAAATGCCTGCGACTATCAACAATGATGATTTTTCACATCAAATCCCGTCTTATGCCCTAGCTATGACTAGAAATGCCTCTACAACTTTCATGACTGCAAAAGATGTAGAAAATGCACCCTAGTGATTACAAAAACTCCTGCTTGTGACTGGAACTTCATTATTTTCTGGTTTTTCTTCCTATCATGATTCTTTGCAACTTTGCAAAATGCAAAATTCGACCATGGGACTTTGCTTTTCTTGTCTTGTGGCTTTGACAAACCTTAACTCATGATTGGACTTTGCATGGCCTGTAATTCTTCCTCATGCTCTTGTAGATTGCAGCTACAAATAATGAATGTTTGGTACTCGATTATCTGCAAACTAATAAGATATTTCATGATTTTCATTGACTTCACACACCCTCAACCTTCTCTTCCCAATTTCTCTCTTGAGACTGAATTTTACTCTGATGCCAATGTTGGTAAAAACCAAAGAAACAAGATTGAGTGAAATTGGCATATACCATATGAAAAAAGTACCACATTATATTATTGAACATATACTAAAAATATGAAGTAGTTAAAATATAAAAATAGACGGCAGTTACAAAGGACTGCTGTTACAACAACTTTATTAAAGAATACTAACTATCACTAACAACTAACTTATTACATAGAAGTGTAAACGCAAACTGTATTATATTGTTTGTACTAATATTCTAATATATTGAATGCTTCCCAAACAACAGATACCCTCCTCCAAATGTTCAGGCAGAGTAAGATCAGATTTTCAGTTAGTAAGTGTTAACATGGAAGATTGTAAGCAAAGGATTGAAATGGTCTTCACAAATGAGGATGAGAATAATGCAGATGAGAGGAGGATTGAACAGATGGTAGAGGAAAGCAATGTAGAAGAAGGTGAGAAAATATGAATGCAGAAAGGGGGATGAAAGGAGCAAACAGAAGCTATTAGAAATTTGGATTTGTGAAGGGCAAGGAGCCTGGATAGTAAACAGGGTATTAGCAATATTGATAGTTACAATTCTGAGGGAGATATGGATGTAAAACCCAAGAAAATAGTTCTGATCAGAACTTTCAAAAGAATTCTGTGATGCATGAACTCTAAATGAATGGGACCTCTGATAAAAATGAGAAGAAATTAGGACTCTATGGTGAGGAAGAATTTTTTTCATTGATGATAACCATATTCCCTTCACAAAAGAGAAAAACAAACCATTGAGAAAATAAGTGCTAGTATAGGAAGAGGATGAAGGGAACCATGGCTCTTCAATTCAGAGTTGATTGTTAAACCACAATTGTGGCAAAAATTAGCTAACAACAAGAAT
The DNA here is from genome assembly GCA_007115665.2 of Sequoiadendron giganteum. Lineage (NCBI taxonomy): Eukaryota > Viridiplantae > Streptophyta > Pinopsida > Cupressales > Cupressaceae > Sequoiadendron > Sequoiadendron giganteum. The sequence continues at coordinate 647,330,580 of CM021102.1, forward strand.
AAGAATGAAAAATCGCATCAAGAAAACAATAATTTATAATCTGTCTACAAGGATGCCTAACTTGGAACTGCTAAGTTGCCAGTTCAGGTTTGGAAGTTCACTAACATTTTTTTCCCACAGTTAGCCATGGCTGGGTTCAGCTATATATGTGCACAAATCATACAAAATTAAATACAGAACACAGCTGATAACTGATAATTCAATGTCAATTGTCAATAAGATAAATAAAAATGGTTTATAATAGTACAATTTGCATATGGAAAATCATTACAAATCATCATATTGCTCTTAGTCAAGAGCATCAACATCATCTGATGCAATATCATGCAACCAGAGATACTAAATCAACCCAGCAAATTCCTGATAAACTCTATGTGTTACTAACTAGAAGTTACAAACTCTACAATCAACTTGAACAGCAACAAACTGCCTATCTATGATATTGGCCAGTAAGCTATCATAAAGAATAATCATTGGGTCAAATAAGAATCTCTATAACACAAAATTACAGAACTAGAGATTAAATGGGATACTTACAAGTTTTCTTGTTCAAGCTTCTCAGCAATGGAAATCCCTTTCTGTTTTGGCCATCTGCCGGTATAATCATGGTGCAGATCCTGATTGAAACCATCAACACTTCCTTCTGTTTGTTGAATAACATAACCAAGTGAGACTTTGCTTTTGGTTAGGTTTTGTGTTCTAGGACGTTCTCTTACATTCTTATGCTTCTCTGGTCTATAAGGACCAAAGGTAGATAAATGGGGGGAAGATTGTGCTCCCTGTAACCATGCACTTTCCATTCGTTTTTCATCTACTGGTTTTCCTATATGTTGGCTACCCACATGGCCTTGATGAGATGCAAAATCTCCTTCAATTTCAACAATTTCACTTTTGCAAGCCTCTGGGGTATGAGATTGGATATTTTCCCTCCCGTCTGTAATCATGTCATTACCAATTTCAATTCTTAAATTGTTTTGAGTTTCAGGGGCACCAAGCTGTAATCTATGTGCAGAGGAATTCAAACCCTGGGTTTGGAGAGCATATGAAGGATTTGATTGGCCCTCTGGAAAACTAAGTCTGACCTGTAAATCAGCTTTTCTTTCTTGAGTGGGTGCACAGTCAATTTGAACTTCAACTGGGCAGCCAAGGGCTAACTGAAATGCCTGTATAATAGATGCCCTCGATTTCTCTGCTATTGCTTTGTGCTCCTGATGGTTAAAGACCAGTCTTGCTGCTGGAGCTGTACATAAGTCAAACCTTAGTTTACTGCTCACATACCAATGTTAGAAATAACAGAGTGCCAATTATTTTGAATGATGCTACGAGTTCCATCACAAAAGCATCTAATGCATGAAAATCCAGAATAATAATAACTGTATAAAAAAGTATTGCATACTCAACCAATGAACACATAAAAGATACCATAAAAAATGTACTTGCAAGTCACAAGCACAATAAGAATGATTTTGACATCTTTTTGGCAGATGCATTTTAAATGCTACGCATATAAGCATATAAAATATATCATGAAAATTGTTCTTTCTAGTCACAAGCAAAGTAACTTTGATAATTATTTTGTATAATTTTAGTAGATGCACATAAACACATTCAAAGAAAAAGCTATGTTAATGCCAAACATCACAAGAAGCAATAGTTCTTGTTAAAATTATCTATGGCAATGGCAACATGTCCAATCACATGAACTATTCAATGATCATACAATACAATCAACATTTGAAAAACATCCCAATATGACTGAACCTGGCTACCAATTTTCTGCAATGAAGAAGTATAAGTCTTTTCTTCCTTAACTAAGAATATGGCATTATTACAGCATGTCACATTTAAAGAATCTTATCCATTACAAGGTTTACAGGAAACAGAAATACTAATTTATAACCCAAACTAGGGTAAAATTAAATTCACAGCTTACATTTTCCTAAGCATTAGCATAATCAAAAGCTCTGAAAGTCTAAGTTACTAACGCAAATATTGAGAACACTGTCCAAATACTTGAATAGTTCAAAGCCATGCAGGTGGATTCCAACTGATAGTGATCATTTCAACTTAGCGCTGCATTCCAAGAACAAAGGCAAAAATGATTTGCAAAAAATAGGATATTTTAATCTAACACAAAATAAAGGTACAAAGTGGGGCACCTGCTCACACAAAATTGATTCACACCTGCAAATCCAATTGTAAACATGAAAGAGAGCTGATGGGAGCTCTTGCATCGGATGGATTTAAAATGATGAAATAAGATGCAAAGATTAAGAATTCCCCTCAGTTTATAACCAAAGGTGAAGAAAAGCGTAAAGACACCAATGGGTACCCAAAAAACTCATTTATAATTAACATAAAACTAACACAACATATACCACACTGTACCAGATCATGGCCAATACACCTTTAATCTCTTTTGCAACTGACAATAATAACTGACTCTAATACCATATCAAAAAAATTAAGTTTGAAACCTTGAGTTGAAGTTTCAACAATGAAATCAGAAATTCAAATTATTACTGTTAGTTTTAACTGTTATATAACTTATATCATTAGCTATGAATCTGAATCATGATGTACTTATTACTGTTATACTACTGTTGCTGCTGGCATGACATATTAATTGCTGCTCTTATAATGCTGTCATGATATATTTAAGTCATTTTCTAATGTCATGTTTGATTTTTTTTAAACATTATAAAAGCTTGCCTTGCTGTCAGGCTGTCTTGGGGGTGGTTGAGACATCCCCAGCCATCTTAGGGATGGCCAAATGTTGCCGCAGCATTTCTTAGTACTGCAACATGTTTGAAAACGTTTCAAAAATATTTGGAATTTTGGGGATGGTCAAAGGACATTTCTTCCCATCAACCCATACCCAAACACCATCGGAGATGGGGACAATGGTTTGAGGGCTATGAACATGTCCCAATGGAATCCAAGTCATAACACACTCCTCAAAGTTCAAACAATGTTATGACTAGGTACACAACATGCCCAACCCTTTCAAGAGATATTCTTTCAAAGCAACGAAAAACATCAGAGTTAAGCACTCACAATGTAGGAGAGGGGCTAGGATAGGTCACCTTCTAGGATAATAAAATTTGAAGCGGCGATTTTACAAGTACACAGTTCTTGAGAACAGAGAAAATGCCCATGGAGTCACAATGCATGGTCCCAAACAACACACCATAGAATATAAAACAACAAAGACCACAAATGATAATAAGGATTTTTCTCCTTTTCACTCCTCATCCTTGTACATGAAATTGGGATCACTTCTTGAGGAATGGAAGGCCTAGGTCCTTTCCTGGGAACTCCTGATCCTACAATGTTGCATCTTTTGTAGGAAGCTCTCTCCACTTTGCCTTATTTATTTGAGCCACATGGTTTTAGTGCATCATCATCTCTTCTTGAATTATTTGAATGCTTCTTGAGGAATGGAAGGCCTACGTGCTTTCCCAGGAACTCTTCATTCTACAATGTTGCATCTTTTCTAGGAAGCTCTCTCCATTTTTCCTTGTTTATTTGAACCACATGGTTTTAGTGCATGATTATGTCTTCTCCAATTATGCACTTTAGATCCAACTTTCCTTCCTCAACAAGAATTTTGAGTTAGGGGACAACATTGGACCCCATTATTTTCTTCAAACAAGAAACATGTATCATGTCATAGATCCTCCAATTATTTTGAAAGTCAAATGCATAGGCCACTCCACCCACTGTTGGATGAATATTGTGTGTTTCAGACTACCTAGAACATAGCTTATTAGTTATTAGTTTCTTCTTCCATTATTGTGAGTTGATTATATGGTTGGAGATGGGCACAAAGCATGTCACCCACTTCAAAGTTGTACTCTATCTTGTGTTGGTCAGCTTACTACATTCCATTTGCATTCATTATCAAATTTCCCTTCATCAATGTAAAAACATTCTACATCTCCTCCAATGTCTTAATTGCTACAAGCATCTTTCCTCCATGAACTATCTAGTCTAGAGCTGATGGAGGCTCGTAACCTTCAATGCTTTGAAAGGGGTAACCTACATTGAAAATTGGTAAGTGGTGTTGTAGATCACTGTTCAAACTTCTTATCTTCAATCTTACTGTTCTCATGGTTTGAGGAACCCCCTTGGCTAGATATGGGTGTGCATACATCAACTTCATATTGAGACATACCACCATACTTTATAGAGTGATAACTTGCTGCCTTTGTTCTCATGGTTTGACGAACCCCTTTGGCGAGCTGTGGGTGTTCATACATCAATTTCATGTTGAGACATACCACCATACTTTATAGAGTGATAATTTGCTGCCTTTGTTCTCCTTAGGAAGTTGAGTTTGAGGAGGATTTTGCTTTCCAATATCCAGTCTACAATGAAATTTGTCGGATGTATTATTGTTTATATAGAGATTTTAGTGGTTCTCTATCCACTTTCTTTTGACACCTTGATCAAAGATGATTGGCCTTTTTCTTTGTGAGGTAGCCACATTTATCTTAGATCTTGTGGTGGTCCCAGATCTACCAAATTGAATACTTGCTTCTTTTCAACCCTTCACAAATGTTGGAAGCATTAAGTGCCCTTTGGATACTATTGACTCATGTACAAATGTTGATGGATTAGTGAGACATTGCTCATCCTTGTGGTCTACTAAGGCCAAGGCTCCTTGGTATGCCAACTCTCATTCTAATGATCATGTCTCTATCTCTTCTCAACATTGAGGGCCCTCAAATACCCCTCTTCCATGGCACAAATTTTAGGAGCAAGCTAACATTAACAATTTCTTCCCTACCACTAACAATTTTTTGGTTTTGAGAAATAGTAAAGATGCCATGTGGAATCAAGTATGTCATAGGATTGTCCAGCCCGACCCTAGCCTTAGACTTTTCTCAAAGAGAAAACTAAGGTTCTGCATTGATACTTATAGTGATCAATGATAATATCATTGGCTCCTCCAACATGTCTAAGAATATTGACACCTAAGGATCTTGGTTCCCCACTTTGGTGGTCTTCATCTACTTCCATCACTTTGTGGGGTCTTCTCCTCACACATCTTTTTATACTTGTAGTAGCTCAGGGGTTACTCTTTTCATGTTAACTCACATGTGTCTATTTATTGATTTTTTCTTATTTTATTGTACGTGCTTCAAGTTTAGGTCCCCTTTAGCTCTAGTTCTTTGCTATTGTACATGTACATTCTAGTACATTTGACCTATTCTTGGTCATTTGTGGACATTAATATTATTTGTTTATTTCTTTCTTATGAAAATAGTTTTGAATGAGCTCTTATAAAGGCCTTCAATGCAATTGACCTTTATAAGGTAGTCATTTTCATCCAATCCTTAGTGATTTCTACAAGTCATTATATTCACATTGGCAGTTCCTATCTTCTAGAGCGCCCCTCTATGTAATTGACTATTATATATGAAGCTGAACGATTTTCATTCCTTGCTAATAAATTAATAATAGCATAACTAAATGATGAGAAGTCAATTAAAATAATTAAAATCTTAATATTGTTGATGATAATACAGCGTCAGGTCTTATCCTTCAAGCCACAATTTTGAGTAAATAAATTCAATATAGCCTATCGGCTATTTAATTTATTCTAGTCGATAGTAGTGAAGAGGTGCTTCACTTGGAAAATAAAATAAATATTACTTATCATGGGCTGACCACTCCTTGATGATCACACCATTTCACATGAGACGTGTTCTTTGGAGGCCGACCTTGCTTCATGAAGGGATGCATCCTTTCCAGCGATTTGTATAAATGGAAGATCATTTCCATTCATTTGACAATAAAGTTCATTCATCATAATTTGCATTTCATAGAAGAAGTTCGCGACTGAGCAGCAGATCATCATCTTATAACAGCAGATCGATTTCAAGGAGAAACTCGCATTTCATAGAAGAAGTTCACAACTGAGCAGCAGATCATCATCTTATAACAGCAGATCGATTTCAAGGAGAAACATATTCATTTGTATTCTTGCATCTAGGAGAGGTGCGATTATTCATTGTATCAAATTCGGCATTGAGTTGTGTCTGAGTTGTAAGCAGATTTCTACTCCTATTACATAAATATATAAGCGATATATTTGCTGGGTTTTTCTCCCTCAAGTTGGAGGATTTTCCAAGGTATCTTGTTGTGTTCATTATCTTATGTGCTGCATTTCTGATTATTGAATTTCTGATCCTAAAACTAACATGGTATCAGAGCGGGTTTAAAGGGAAATCGTGATCAGATTTATATAAGCAACGCATACATCCAGTCTTGTTCTCATCTTCTTGCATCTATCTTATCCTTGAAAATGGTGAACGAGCTCAAGATCGAAGATAGGCTTGAAGGTGCTTCCAACTTCACCTCTTGGAAGTTTAGAATGATGCTTGCATTTGAAGAAAATGAGATTGCTGAGTTCGTGGAGGATGAAGTTCCTGAGCTGTTCGATGAAAATGAGAAAGCTCAATGGAAGAAGAAATGCACCAAGGCGAAAAAGATTTTGGTTGATTCAGTGAAGGACCACCTTGTGCCAATTATCTCCAAGTTGAAGACAGCGAGAGAAATGTTCAAAACCTTGGAGGAAATGTATAAGTTCAATAACACAAGCAGAGCTCTTACCTTGAAGCAACAGCTTCATCATGTCAAGATGGCAAAAGGAGATTTTGTCATGTCCTTCTTCATGAAGATCACTGAATTGAGAGATCAGCTCTCTACCATTGGGCATATGGTTGATGATAAGGATTTGGCAATGTTGGCTCTTAATGGTCTACCTAAATCTTGGGAGCCATATATCCAAGGCATCAGTGTGAGATCAAAGCTACCTAAGTTTGATCGCTTGAGGGCAGATTGCATTCAAGAGGAATCGAGATTAGCAGCAAGAGGCAACGGGCAAAGTTCTACCAATGAGGAGATTCATGTACTTACCGCTCAATCTTCAAAGAAGAAAGGAAGAGAAGGAAAGAAAGACTACTTCAAGAGGAACAAAGATAGGGGATCGGATGGTGCTCCTGCATTTAAGAAGAAGAAAGATCTCTCCCACCTATAGTGCTTCAGATGTGACAAGTTTGGTCACTATGCAAATGATTGCCCAACTAGACCAAAACAGCATGCTTCAATTGCGGATGTGGGTGAGATCTCTCCTCTAAAGGATTCAAGGGAATTTCTATTCTATTCTGCCTTATCAAGCAATGTTCCAGCAGATAGCAATACTTGGTTGATTGATAGTGGCGCCTCTTGTCACATTACTGGGTTTAGAGAACATCTTTCAGATTTGGTGATGAGAGATACAAGTGTTCAAGTCACAATTGGAGATGATGCATGTTATTCTGTGAAAGGTGTTGGGACCTCCACTATTCACTTAGATTCCGGCATCTCCTTGTAGTTGAGTGATGTACTATTTGTACCAGGCATCAAACGGAACCTTGTCTCTATTTCAGCCTTGGAGGACAAGGGATATCAGGTTGCATTCTCTAAAGGTAAAGTTCTTGCATGGCCAAAGAACTCTAGCATCAAGTCAGCCCGAGTGATTGGTGTTTGGCAAGAATGTCTCTACAGACTTTCCACTCGGCCTCTACAAGCCTTGTTGCATGATGCTTCAAGTTCGTGTGAGCTTTGGCATAGAAGACTTGCTCACATTCACTTTTGAGCGCTTCCAACCATGGAGAAGATGGTCACCGGCATTCCTAAACTCAGCCAGGAGCATGAAGGTACTTGTCGAGGATGCGCATTGGGTAGGAATACTAAAAGACCCTTTCATAGTAGTGAAAGTAGATCTAAATGCATTCTAGATCTTATTCATTCTTATTTGTGTGGTCCAATGTCTATTGCTTCTTTGAGTGGTTTCTTGTATTATGTAATTTTCATTGATGACTACTCTAGAAAGACTTGGATTTATTTCTTAAAGACTAAAGAATCTGAGGAAGTACTTGAGAGATTCAAGGAATTTAAAGCTCAAGTAGAGAACTTGTCCGAGAAGAGGATCAAAGTTTTGAGATCTGACAACGGAGGAGAATACATCTCTGGAAGCTTTCGCAACTTTTGTGTTGAAGCAGGAATTAAGAGGGAGTTTTGTGTTCCTTACAATCCTCAACAAAATGGTGTAGCAAAAAGGAAGAAGAGATCTATTGTAGAAACAGCTAAGGCCATGATTCATGATCAGGATCTGCAAATCTTCCTTTGGGCCAAAGCTTCTAGGACAGTTGTGTATGTTCTGAATTGGAGCCCTCATCGTATCTTGGAGAACATGACTCCTGAAGAAGCTTTTACAGGTGTGAAGCCTGAAGTCAACCATTTGAGAATATTCGGTTGTCCTATGTATGTTCATGTCCCTAAAGATAAAAGGACAAAGTTGGAACCATCTGGCAAGAAGGGAATATTTGTGGGCTATAGTGAGTCTTCAACAGCCTACAGGATTTACATTCCAGGTCAGAAACTGACAAAGATCAGCAGGGATGTTACATTTGAAGAAGATGTTGCATTCAAGAGATCTAAAGGCTCTCACATGGAGATAGATAATGAAGATCGAGAGTCTCCTCAGGATATGGAAGTTGACCATACTCCTGAGATTCAAAGGGAGGCTACTAATCCAAAAGAAGATGATGATCTAGTTGAGCCTTTGGAACCTACTGATGGGCCTACGGACATTGTTATTGGTAGAAAGAGACCTCTCTGGGCTAGGCAAACAATGCAGGAGGCAGAAAAGTTTGCAGCCCCTAGAGGAACATTCAAAGAAAGCAAAAGACCTCAGAAGTTTTCAAGCTATGTTGAATTGATGAGTCAAATGATTGAATCTAAGCCTTCCAATGTTGAGGAAGCTTCAAGTCAACAAGTATGGAAAGATGCCATGGCTGAAGAATATCAATCTATCCTCAAGAACGATGTTTGGGACATTGTACCTAGACCAGAAGGCAAATTTGTTGTATCTTCTAAGTGGCTTTTCAAGATCAAATATGCGGCTAATGGAAGCATTGAGAAGTACAAGGCTAGATTTTTGGCTAGAGGATTCTCTAAGAAAGAGAGAATAGACTATGAGGAAACATTTGCTCCAGTTGCTCGTTATACCTCCATCAGGACTATCATTGCCATTGCAGTGGCTAAAGGATGGACGTGAAGACAGCATTTCTAAATGGTGTAACTGAAGAAGAGGTATACATTGAGCAACCTGATGGATTTGAGATTCATGGGAAGGAGTCTCATGTTTGCAGATTGAAGAAAGCTTTGTATGGCCTTAAACAGGCTCCTCGTGCTTGGTATGAGAGGATTGATCGATACCTACTGAGCTTAGGCTTCTCCAAGAATGAAGTTGATTCAAACCTGTACTTCAAGGTAATTGATGGCGAAGCATTAATCTTGGTTCTCTATGTTGATGATCTATTTCTTACTGGAGAAGAACACCTCATTATCAAATGCAAGGAGTTCGCTTCTGAATTTGAAATGAAGGATCTTAAGTAAATGCATTACTTCCTTGGTTTAGAAGTATGACAAAGGCCTAATCAGATCATTCTAAGTCGAGGGAAGTATACAATAGACATCTTGAAAAGATTTGGTATGATGGATTGCAAATCCATGTCTACACCTATGGAAACCAATTTTGAGAAGTTAAAGGAGGCTACAGCTAGTTTAGATCTGGTGGATCCTACTATGTACAAGCAGTTGATTGGATCGTTGTTGTATCTAGTCAATACTAGACCAGATATTTGCTATGCAATGAGTGCACTTAGTCAATTCATGTGTGAACCAAGGCAAATACATCTAGTTGCATCAAAGCATATCCTGAGATACTTGTGTGGCACAGTTGAGTATGGATTGAGATATTCTTCTGATGTAGACTTGAAGCTGCATGGTTATACTGATTCTGATTGGGCAGGTTGTGTTGTTGATCGAAAGACCACCTTTGGATGTTGTTTCAGTTTGGGGTTTGCAATGATTTCCTAGTGTAGCAGGAAGTAGTCTTCAGTAGCACTAAGCACCACAGAGGCAGAGTATATTGCAGCTTGTGTGGCAACTCGAGAAGCAATGTGGCTTCGGAAGCTCCTTGCAAAATTGTTTGGACAATCATTAGAGCCGATTGTCATTTATTATGATAATCAAAGCTGTGTGAGGCTTTCTGTCAATCCAGTGTTTCATGACAGAACAAAACATGTTGAGATCAAACACCACTATATCAGAGATATGGTATTGAGGAAAGCTATCCAGTTGAAGTATATCAGCACTGATGAGCAGACGGCAGACATTCTCACCAAGCCTCTCTCCAGAGTAAAGTTTGTGTACTTCCGAGACAAGCTTGGTATTGTGGAGAATGAAGCCCTGGCTAAGAGGGAGACTCAACTTCAGTGATCTTCTGTGATTTGCTTTAATGCATCTTTCTCTGTGAGAGAGAAATTTGAGGTGTAAGCCCTTGTTAATACATCTTTCTCTAAGAGAGAGAAATTTGAGGTGAAAGCCCTTGTTTCCACCCTCTGGGAGTAGCCACTACTATATTGATCATTACCAAAGGACTTCAAAAAGATATCATCCTTCTTAGAATTCCAATCTTTCTTTATGTGACCTTGCTTGCCGCAATTCCAATATTTTACTTTAGATTTACTTGGAAATTTAGAATTCTCTTTACCCTTAGACTTCTTATCTCCACTATTCTTACCTTTCATCTCCTTAGGCCTGCTTTTGACAAATAGAACATTAGAGGAATTATCATCCATGGATTTTTTCCTAATTTCCTCACTTAACAAAATGCCAATAACACTTTCTAGATTCAGCAAGACATGATCACTCCTAATAGACATAATCAAATTTTCCCATGAATCAATTAAGGAACAAAGTAATACAATGTACTTGTCCTCTTCATCCATCTTGACTATCATTGACTCAAGTTGACTTATATCATATTAAAGTATTCAACTGATCAATAATTGAGCCTGCCTATTTCATCTTAAGAGAATATAACTTCTTTCTCATTATAGGATTATTAACCAAACTCCTAGAGTGATATAACACACCTATCTTCTTCCACAATTAATTTGTAGTTTGCTCTTCAAACACATTTATTAAAGCAGAATCTAACAAACATAATGGATAGTACTTCTTGGTTTCTGAACCAATTTTACCCAAGTTTCATCATACACACCTAAGGGTTTGCCTGAGGGTTTGGTGGAAGAAGATACTGCAACCCACTTATCTCTTTCCACTAGAAGATCCTCCATCTTCAACTTCCATCATTCTAAGTCCTAACCATTGAATCTTTCAATTTTAGACATGATGTGCTAGCCATAGATTTATTACTGTTTTTCTTTCTCAAAGAGTCCTTCAAAGCTTTCCCTTGTGTCTAGTTATGCACAAACTACAACAAAATCAATCAATGTAGGGTTTAAGTAAATGGAATAGTATGCAGCCACAAGATTACACAAGACTCAAAGATTTACATGGGAAACCCTTTCAAGAGAAAACCCACCACCAAGACTCTCACAGTTATATTATTCAGAATCAGGGATTCAATACAACAAGTTCTTTTAATAGAGTCTCAATCTACAACATACTTCTTCTACAATCACTTTAATGTTTCACACCAATGATTGTACAATAGTCTAACCTTCTAACCTTAGTGTTTTTATATGAAATGATACATATAAACATTCACATGGGAATACAAATGTCTAATTGTCCAACACTTGGAATACCAAGAGACATACAACTATAATCCACCCATAAAATGACACTAGCATACTACACATATCACTTAACATTATGTCTCAGCATGGATAATGACCTTGTATACATAGCCGTTGTTGCACACTATGAATTAATAGTTCTATCCTTAAACATTGTCAGTATAAGCATATTCCTAGTATAGCCACCACTACTAGCTCCTCACTTGCAGTAGCACATACAAACATAATCTTACTTCCGACTGTTTGTGATACCTTGTACCACCTTCCAAAACATTGTCCTACTCTTAAATTGTGCCACAAGAACTCCAGATCTGTGGCAACTACTACTACATCATTGTTCATGCTTCTAGCAAACACTATCTCCCATATGTAGTTGTGAGTTCTTCAAATGCCTTCTAGTTGTTGTCATAGCACTACCACATTTGAACCAACATGTATGTTGTACTATATCATCTGCCTTAGCATCACCACATGTAAATTACCATGTTTTTTGTACCACAACATCTATAACTTCATTGCATATTGTCATATTGAAGTATGTAGACAAACTCTTTCTACAAAAACTCTTTACAGATGAATAACACACAGGTCCCAAAACCTAGTTAATAATAAATATGTTTATGAAATATTGCTCTCAACTGGAATATTTTATTTATTTATTTTATATCAGATATTTTGTACAAATATAGCTCACACAAGTGACTAGAGTACACACCTTAACAAAACAAAGCTCCAGTTAAACATAATTTGAAAGATACATCATACAAAAAATGCTTGTTCGGAGCAAGAAAGACAAAGTATTGCATATATCTGGATCTTACAAAAACGAACCTAATATAGAAAAGGCTAGCACATGATCACCAATTTAGGATTGTTTTCACTTCCCTTTTCTCAATGCTATCTCTTTCCTATCCAAGGTGTTTAAAGCCTAAATGATTTCATTCTTAGTAGACTTAACCCTATCATCCACACATTCTCTTACCCACCATTCTGATAAGAACTCATAGGAACTGTAGGATGACCAAAAACATATCTCATCCTCCTTACCAAAAGAAAGGCCCAAACGAGTATTAATTGATTCATCTAATTTCTTAGGAAAACCACCTTCAAGATCGAGATCTTTAACTTGCTAACCATCATCATTGTACTAAATCAGCTTGTTACCCATTCCAACTATTGACTTTGGAGCATTTTTTTCCATCTTCTTGTACCTTATTGAAAAGAGGGCACCATCTATTGCAAAGTTTTTGATTTATTCCAACATTCTTTAACCTTTGTTACTCATTATTTAACATAGATTGTTGATGATTAAATGCAGCCACGTGAGAATACTTCCAAATTCGTATTGAAGAATAAATTTAAATGTAGCCTAAAGCTATTTAAATTTATATAGTCAATTTGTATAAAGAGGCGCATTAATTCATGACTAAAAGATTAAATATTAAAAAGTCAAAATAAATAGTTATTATTTATTGAAGCCGACTTCATGGAAAATCGTGCCCCTTCTAGAAGAGACGTATTTCTCCTTGAGGCCGACCTCTTGGTGAAGAGTCACATCCTTCCTCTTTGGCATGTATATATACTTGTTGATATCCCTCATTTGGCATCAAGTTCGTTCAGCATTTGTTCAAGGAGAAGTTCGCACTATTGCAACAGGTCGAGTTTTTCATATAGCAGATCGATTCAAGGAGAAACATATTATTTGTATCTTTGCATCTAGGAGAGGTGTTGTTCATTGTATCTTTTAGGCATTGTGTTGTGCCTGAGTTGTAAGCAGATTTCTGCTCTTATTTGTGAATCAATATATAAGAGATATATTGGCTAGGTTTTTCTCCCTCGGGTTGGAGGGTTTTCCCAGGGTATTAGCTGTGTTATTGTGTTGAATTTGAATTAATTTTTGCATTCTAATCTGATCATTTAAAACTAACATGGTATCAGAGCGGGTTTGAAGAAGATCTTGATCAGATTTGTGCATTGCAGCGATACTCTTTATTTTATTCCTCATCTTTGTTTACCTCTATCTCTCCGTCAAGATGGTGAATGGTCTCAAGATTGAAAATAGGCTTGAGGGAGCATAAAATTTCACTTCGTGGAAATTCAGGATCATGCTCACCTTGGAGGAAAGTGAATTGGCAAAATTTGTGGAGAGCTCAACGCCCGAGCCTACGAATGAGGAAGAGAAGGCTCTATGGAAAAAGAAAGATATTAAGGCAAAGATGTTAGTTGATTCCATAAAGGATCATATTGTTCCTATCGTCTCCAAGCTAAAGACGACAAGAGAGATGTTCAAAACTTTGGAGGAGATGTACGAAATCAATAACACAAGTCGGGCACTTGCACTGAAGCAACAACTCCATCATTTGAAGATGGCGAAAGGAGAATCTGTTATTGCCTACTTCATGAGAATAACCGAGTTGAGAGATCAGCTCTCGTCTATTGGGCATGTTGTTGATAGCAAGGACTTGACCATGCTAGCTCTTAATGGTCTTCCTTCGTCGTGGGAGTCTTACATTTAGGGAATCAGTGCAAGATCGAAACTTCCCAAGTTTGATCGATTGAGGGCAGACTGTATTCAAGAAGAGTCTAGGTTGGTTGCAAGAGGTATTGGGAAAAGCTCCATTAATGAAGACATTCATGTTCTTGCCACTCAATCCTCAAAGAAGAAAGGGAAAGATGGGAAGAAAGGTTACTTCAAGAGAAATAGAGAAAAAGGAGCTGATGGTGGCCCCGCATTTAAGAAGAAGAGGGACCTCTCCAAGGTCCAATGTTTTCGATGTGACAAGTATGGTCACTTTGCAAAGGAATGTCCTACCAGGCCTATGCAGCAGGCCGCCATTGCAAATGTTGATGAAGTCTCTTTGCAGAAGGATTCAAGTGAATACCTATTCTATTCAACCTTGTAAAGCAATGTAACTACAGACACCAACACTTGGCTGATCGATAGTGGTGCCTCTCGCCACATCACCGGATTTAGGGAGCATCTATCTAATTTGGTGGAGAAAGATTCTAGCGAACAAGTCATTATTGGAGATGATGCCAGTTACTCTGTGAAAGGAGTTGGGACCTCATCTCTTCACTTGGATTCCGATGCTTCCTTGCAAGTGGATGATGTGTTATTTGTTCCAAGCATCAAGAGAAACCTTGTTTCCATCTCAGCCTTGGAAGACAAGGGTTACCAAGTTGCATTTTCAAAAGGTAAAGTTCTTAAATGGGCTAAGAACTCCAACATCAAGACTGCTCGGGTGATTGGAGTTAGACATGGGTGTCTCTACAGGCTATGCACTCGTCCCATTCAGGCTCTAGTGCACGATTCTTCAAGTTTGTGTGATCTTTGGCATTGAAGATTGGCTCACCTTCACTTTCGAGCTCTACCTATTATGGAGAAGATGGTCACCGGCCTTCCTAAATTCAACCAGAAGCATGAAGGAACCTACAAGGGTTGCGCTTTGGGTAAGAATACAAAAGGTCCATTCCATAGTAGTGAAAGTAGATCCAAATGTATTTTAGATCTTATTCATTCTGATTTATGCGGTCCAATGTCTATTGCTTCTTCGAGTGGTTTCTTGTATTACATTATCTTTGTTGATGACTACTCTAGAAAGACTTGGATTTATTTCTTGAAATCTAAAGAATCTGAGGAGATATTAGAGAGATTCAAGGAATTCAAAGCTCAGGTGAAGAATTTGTTCGAAAAGAGGATCAAGGTCTTGAGATCCGATAACGGAGGAGAGTACACTTTTGTTATCTTCTTTAACTTTTGCATTGAAGCAGGGATTAAGAGGGAGTTCAGCGTTCCTTATAATCCTCAACAGAATGGTGTTGCGGAGAGAAAGAACAAATCTATTGTGGAAGCGGTCAAAGCCATGATTCATGACCAAGAACTACAAATCTCTCTTTGGGCTGAAGCATCTAGGACTGCTATCTATGATCAGAATAGAAGTCCTCACAGGATCTTGGAGAATATAACTCCTAAAGAAGCATTCTCAAGAGTGAAGCCTGAAGTAAGTAATTTGAGGATCTTTGGATGTCCAGTGTATGTTCATGTACCAAAGGAAAAGAGGACAAAGTTCGAACCTTCTAGCAAGAAGGGAATTTCGGTAGGCTATAGTGAGACATCAAAAGCCTACAGAATCTACATTCTGGGTCAGAAGACAATTGAGATCAGTAGAGATGTCACATTTGAGGAAGATGTTGCATTCAAAAGATCCAAGGGCACTCATATGGAGATCGATGATGAAGAGCCTCCTCGGGATATGGAAGTTGACCATGTTCCTGAGAATCTGAGGGAGGCTCCAGAACCTAAAGGAGATGATGATCTAGTCGAGCCCTTGGAACCTACTAATGGACCTACAGATATTGTGATTGGAAGGAAAAGACCTCTCCGGGCCAGGAAAATAATGCAGGAGGCAGAAAGTTTTGCAGCCCCAAGAGGAACTTTCAGAGAAAGTAAGAAACCTAATAAGTTCTCCAGTTATGTAGCCTTGATGAGTCAAATTATTGAGTCAGAGCCTTCCAGTGTTGAGGAAGCCTCTAGTCAACAAGTTTGGAAAGATGCTATGTCTGAAGAGTATCAATCCATACTTAAGAATGATGTTTGGGACATTGTTCCTAGACCCGAAGGCAAATCTGTGGTGTCTTCTAAATGACTCTTCAAGATCAAGCATGCGGCTGATGGGAGCATTGAGAAGTACAAGGTCAAATTCGTGGCTAGAGGTTTTCACAAAAAGAGGGAGTTGACTATGAAGAAACCTTTGCTCTAGTGGCTCATTATACTTTTGTCAAAACCATTATTGCTATTACTGCATCTAGAGGATGGAAGATTCACCAAATGGATGTAAAGACTGCCTTTCTGAATGGTGTAATAGAGGAAGAGGTTTATATTGAGCAACCTGATGGATTTGAGGTACATGGGA
Source organism: Sequoiadendron giganteum (assembly GCA_007115665.2). Lineage (NCBI taxonomy): Eukaryota > Viridiplantae > Streptophyta > Pinopsida > Cupressales > Cupressaceae > Sequoiadendron > Sequoiadendron giganteum. The sequence goes on from CM021102.1 coordinate 647,347,159, forward strand.
AAGAGTCTCTTGTTTGCAGGCTGAAGAAGGCCTTGTATGGTCTTAAGCAGGCTCCTCGTGCTTGGTACGAAAGGATTGATTGTTACCTGTTAAGCTTGGGTTTCTCAAAGAACGATGCAGATTCAAACCTCTACTTCAAGGTAATTAATGGTGAAGCATTGATTTTGGTTTTGTATCTTGATGATCTGATTATCACTGAAGAAGAACACCTCATTCTCAAATGTAAGAAGGAGCTAGCTTTTGAGTTTGAGATGAAGAATCTTGGTCTCATGCATTACTTTCTTGGCTTAGAAGTGTGGCAAAAGCCAGATGAGATGATTCTAAGTCAAGGGAAGTATACCATTGACATTCTAAAGAGGTTTGGTATGATTGATTGCAAACCTATGTCTACACCTATGGAGACCTACTTACATAAGTTGAAAGAGGTTGCAGTTAGCTCAGATCTGGTGGATCCCACGATGTACAGGCAGTTGATTGGTTCATTAATGTATCTAGTTAGCACTAGACTGGATATCTTCTATGCAGTGAGTGCACTTAGTCAGTTCATGTGTGAACCAATACAAATACATCTTGTTGCAACAAAACATATCCTGAGATACTTGCGTGGCACAGTTGGATATGGGTTGAGATATTCTTCAAGTGTGGATTTGAAGCTGCATGGTTTTACTAATTCTGATTGGGTAGGGTGTGTCACTGATCGGAAGAGTACCTCAGGTTGTTGCTTCAGTTTGGGATCTGCTATGATATCCTGGTGCAGCAGGAAGCAGTCTTCAGTGGCATTGAGTACAGCAGAGGCCGAGTATATTGCAGCTTTTGTGGCATCTCATGAAGCAATGTGGCTTCGAAAGCTCCTTGCAAGATTGTTTGGACAATCAATGGAGCCTACTATCATTCATTGTGATAACCAGAGCTGTGTGAAGCTTTCTGTCAATCTTGTGTTTCATGACAGAACTAAACATGTTGAAATCAAATACCATTATATCAGAGATATGGTATTGAGGAAAGCTATACAGTTGAGGTATATCAGCACTGATGAGCAGACGGCAGACATTCTCATCAAGCCTCTCTCCAAAATAAAGTTTGTGTACATTCGAGATAAGCTTGGTATGGTGGAGAATCAAGCCCTAGCTAAGAAGGAGTCTCAGTATGAATGATCCTTTGTTAATGCATTTCTCTATTGAGAGAGATTTGAGGTGCAAGCCCTTGATAATGCATTTCTCTTTGAGATTTGAGGTGAAAGCCCTTGTTTCCACCCTCAGGGAGAGCCATGGTGGATGTCATGTGTGTGACTCCATGACAACATCACATGAGGGAGTCTGTGATGATTTACTTGTACTTGCATTTCACCCTCTAGGAGAGCCATGGTGAACGTCACGGTGAGGTGACAACATCACATTGAGTGATGAGCACTTGTACATACCATCTATGGAGGTAGCCATGATGGTTGATATCACGATGAGGTGATAAGCTCTTTTCTCACATAAATGTAGCCATATTGATTAACATCACTATGAGGTGATATGTCTTACATAGGTGGAAGTATTCCTCCTTAGCTGAGAGGGAGTGTTGATGATTAAATGCAGCCACGTGAGAATACTTCCAAATTCATATTGAAGAATAAATTTAAATGTAGCCTAAAGCTATTTAAATTTATATAATCGATTTGTATAAAGAGGCGCTTTAATTCATGACTAAAAGATTAAATATTAAAAAGTCATAATAAATAGTTATTATTTATTGAAGCCGACTTCATGGAAAATCGCGCCCCTTCTAGAAGAGACGTATTTCTCCTTGAGGCCGACCTCTTGGTGAAGAGTCACATCCTTCCTCTTTGGCATGTATATATACTTGTTGATATCCCTCATTTGGCATCAAGGAGAAACATATTATTTGTATCTTTGCATCTAGGAGAGGTGTTGTTCATTGTATCTTTTAGGCATTGTGTTGTGCCTGAGTTGTAAGCAGATTTCTGCTCTTATTTGTGAATCAATATATAAGAGATATATTGGCTGGGTTTTTCTCCCTCGGGTTGGAGGGTTTTCCCAGGGTATTGGTTGTGTTCTTGTGTTGAATTTGATTTAATTTTTGCATTCTAATCTGATCATATAAAACTAACATAGATTGCATGGCAACATTAGGGATAAAGGATAAAACCGTGAAAGCCTCAACTTGCTTGTCAACTACCTCACCTTGTGCTTGGATGGCCCATCCATATTTAGCAACAACCTCAAACTTGGTTATTTCCAATATTTCCACTCTATCAACATTAACAAGGGCTTGTTTAAAGGTCTATGTTGGCCCTGTCAACACTTTTGTATTCTTTGCTACCATTTATTCTTCTCCACTCAATTTTTTTTCCAACCCATGGCATCCTCTTGTGAGTAGATTGTATTGAACCACTATCAGGCCTTACACTTTTTCCACTTGGCTAAAAGTAAAAGCTTATATTAGTAAGAGAGCTATTTTATATTTTAGTTTTTAAGAAAAACCTAAACCATCAATTATCACATTTTTTATTTACAAATCTTTTATTAGTAAAATAAGACATTAATCATTTTTGACATATAATTATTTATTTATTTTTGGTAATGAACAATTTTGAAGTCCTATATTGTAACATTAAAATTTTCAATATCTAATGATAAGATAAATCAAATCCTAAGTTTGAAATACTAAAAATAAAATAGATACTACAGATTATGGATCATAAAAGAGAGCGAATTTCCAAAACTAAGTTTAAGTGCAAGATCTAAGATCTAATCTTATAAGAAAGCCACATAGGAAGAATTTGAGACAACTCGTAGATTAAAAGAAAACATAACACTAAGAGGAACATGGGAAAACCCTAGTTAACTATAAAACATAATGAATCATTTATATACATATAACAAGAGGACAATTTTGGGAATAAAATTGATTGGTGCACCAAATTCCTATTTAGAAGGGTCCTTTGTATTGGAGGAGTTTACTATTACAACTTACAATTCTTCCAAATTCTACTTTATAAATGGTCCAATCAATTATATGTAAAGTATTATTGTTTAATTTGTACTCAATGTCATTTAGTGAATGTCTACCAAAAGTTACCTAAAACTTAGTCTTGATCCCAACTTACGAGATAGTGTACTTTTGGACCTTTATGGGTGGTTGTATCCCACCTTTCACTTAAAGACCACAACAATTTTAGGGCGATCCAATCTAAAAAGTTTCATATTACATAAGACTAGTTGTTTAAGCTATTTATTTTGAACTTGTGTAATTAGCCATCTCTCTATCCAAGGGACTCATTCTAAGGCGCACAGTTTTTAATAACAAATAGAAAAAAATAGAAGTCCAATTACCTTTTGAGAAAAGAAAAGGAAAAAAAAAAGAAGATAAGTGATTAGCATTTGGAAAATAAAACAACTATACTAAAAAGTGTAGCTTTCCAAGCTCATGGGATCTCCACACTTCTTTATTGCATTTAAAAATAAGAGTTGGTCATATTTTGTACATTGCACTACACAAAGACTACTTGGAAATCAATTCTTAGGTTACTTTTGGTGCACCAAATTCCTACTTAGGAGGCTCCTTTGTATTAGAGGAGTATACTCTTACAACTCTTCCAAATTCTACTTTATAAATGGTCCAGACGATTATATGTAGCATACTATTGTTTAATTTGTAAATGTCATGTAGTGAACCTCTACCAAAAGTTACTTATAATTTAGTCTTGATCCCAACTTACTAGATGGTGTACCTTCAACCTTTATGGGCAGTTGCATAACACACTTCACTCAAAGACTACAACATTTTTAGGAGAATCCAATCTTAGAAGTTTCATATTTAGCATTTGGAAAATAAAACAACTAAAACTAAAAAAGTGTAGCTTTCCAAGCTTATCAGATCTCCACACTTTTTTATTGCATTTTTCAAAAACGTTGTTGGCTTCATTTTGTACATTGGAATACACAAGGGCTACTTGGAAATCAATTCCTAGGTTATTGAGGATGTCTCTTGATCTTGAAATAGGCATTTGAGACTGGAAAGACTAATATAGAATCACTTTGACCACATTTTCGATTTCTTTAGAATTGAATATTTATATTTCTTGCAAAAGACAACTAATGATGCATTGATGTTAACGGCCATCCTTAATAACCTTTAAAATACCTTTTCCTTATTGGACATAATTATTACACAAAATAGGATAGCTCCAATCAAATTTACTTAAATAAGAGCACATCATGTTTATTTAATTTGGCATGCGTAAGCTAAATTTGAAATAACCAAGCGTTGAAGAAAATCTGGTAATAACTATTTATTTTTATTTTTATGATTGAGTGTCTTATATATTACTTGTATAGAGAGTATTTTTTATACTATATTCAAAAAATTGAAGACAATAACCATTATTTAAATGGCAACATTAGAAGTAAAGTAAACAAAAAAGTGCTAATATTTGTAGACTAAATACTTGTGTATAGTTAGAGGTAGGCTACCTTGGCACTTTCTTTGCTTGACATTATATATATATAATATTATAATTTTTTTATTTGGATTATTATTTTATGCCAGCCATTACTGTGAACATTTCACAGACATTACACTCTACCTACCCTAGATGTAGCTGTAAGTTACACCTCTCAGCATAATAAAGGAAGGAATAGCTTCCTTTGGACACCTATTTAGAATGCCCGTTAGAAGATAGAAATAAAACCTTAGATTGGAGATAATCACAAAAGAAACAAGTAGCACCATCGAATATGTGCACACCATCATATCTTCCATTTTCCTATCTAAAAGATGAGACCCAATGATAAACAATAACCATTAATGAAGGGAGGGCCCATTCATTTCTCTAATGGGCCTCGGTTAAAAGGATAAGATACCTTGAGGAGAGAACAACCTAGACGGTAGCAATAGTGCATTGCACCATTACAATTCAACAAGTGATAGAAAACCTACCACAGCCTATAGAATCTATGAGCACCATTATTTGGTAGGCCAAGAGCATAATCACCCTAGAAATCATGAATCAAGTTCCTTTCCATTGCGCAATACTAATTGTGTGTTGCGTTCCCTTTCAGCCACGACATGTGGGATTTTTGAAACTACTCTAGTTTAAATCAAAATTTCACCCAAATAAATCTTTCTTGGAATGATAAATAACTTATTCTTAGCTCTCATGGCCATCAAACAATCCTTAGAAGACTAGAGCCAAAGAATAGAGGTGCCATCCAAAGTCATACAAGTTTTATCTAGAGTGATGTCGTTAAGTTAAAGGTCTAAAGTATCTTTTAAGAAAATCTGACCTGCCCACAGGGATGGTGGGGTTTTAGATGACATGAACCTAAAGGAAACACTGAAGATGCACTAAATTTGCATGAACATTAGTATGAGTTAATAGGAGAAGAAATTCATCTTAGACATGCTTGACAATAAAAGAGGAAACATTATGATTAAAATACACAAATCATTTCCTTTAATAATTTCATTTATTAAAACTCCATCATCTAGTATTAAATTTTAAGAAAGAATTCAAACAAGATAACCTACTAAACAAAATTGTGTCTAGAAATTCAATACAGACAACTTCAACCATTGTAAAATAACTGACCTGCTCCAAAAGAGACTGAAAAGAGTTTTCCTTGTACACGCAAAAATTGCTTCAAGGAATTTGCATGGATCTTCTCCAGAACTCCTCCCCAAATATCTTCAAGCTTAGTTGGACTTCTGCAGATAAATTGCCTCAGCCCTGCTTCATTTACCTCCATAGAGTATGCAAGTGAGGTTGTTGGCATTGCTTTCTTACCAATAATCTTTGAACCCACATTATGTTCAAAACTTTTGTTTCTCTCTGATACAATTGATGAATTGCCCCTAGCTCTGCTTCCACCATGGCTGACTGAACCAGGATCCTTCGTACTCTTAGCAGAAATGATGTCTTTCTTTGTTCTGAAATCTTTGATTTGTGTATTCTCAAAGATATCATCTTTATGGTCCCGTCTAGCATCCACAGATTCTCTATCAGTCACTTGTTTTTCACTTGTATGATTCCGTGCTATAGGGCTCTGCCTGAAACTGGTACCGGCAGAGGAACTTGGCAACATATATGACTGATCTGGAGCAAGCTGAAGCAAAGCAGCTGTTAGCCACGTTGTTCTATCACTTGACAACCGAAGCTGCTTCTCAGCCTCAGAAAGTGTCTTCAATGCCTGCCGCAATCTCTCCATCTCTTCTTTAGACACTGCAAAAAGAATTAAAATTATAAAGTAAGCAGTGTTTTAGAAATAGGCCACTGGAGCATGATTTAGGATTTTAGTACACAAAAGAAAGGATACAAGCTAATAGCTCTGGGGGGAAGAATTATGATTCTCTCCACACTTGCTAATCAGATTCATCCAATAAACATGAATATTATTTTCTTGAAAAAAAAATTAATGACAATGTTTGCTTAGGGTAATAAATACAGTGTATAAGCAGCCACAATGGATCTGTGTGTGGTTAACATGTTTTCCTGTATGACTGCAAGCCCCAAAGAAACCACCCTCACTTTCTATGATTATAAGGAATCACAACTAGGTCCATGAAAACAAAAGAATGGACAACTTATCTAACAATTAACCAATGCAACTGACAAAATCAAACACAAATGTCCATGAATATGCAAGAGAACAAAAACAAAAAAACTTGTAATTACACTGATGTTTTCCAGTAAAAAGATCTAATAAACAAATAGAAGCCTGTGCTTGTTTATCTGGGGTATACACCTGTGACTGTAAATAACACATTTAAATAGACACTAGCTTTTTAACATTAGGGATAAGGAAAAACTTGCCCATTTGGCAGCACATAAACAAAAAAACTTTATTTTATTTCTAAGCCTTACTCTCAATAACAGGTTAAATGCAGATTGCTTCAGGGTAGAGTCGAATTGGTGAAAAAATTAACTTAACAAACCCATAAACATCAAAAACAAAAATCCTTGGACAAGCTTCAAAAAATAGCAGAAATTTAGTTTCTAGAGTCCATTTAGTGTTTTACTTCTGTATCACCAAAAAGAGGAAAGAGTAAAAAGTAAAAACTTATTAAAATTGAGCGGGAGTTGAGATTACTAAAAATGGTATATAGTTCTCCAGCTCCATGAAATTCTTTGCTTTTAGAATCATTTATTAGCACCTTAGATATTTTTTAGCTCTATTATTCGAGTAGCAATGTAGCAAACACTACAGTTTGGAATAACACTCAATTCTAAAAAATTGTTACAAGGGTTGAAAGTCAAGATAACAACCTGTTGATGTTGATTCGTTGATCCCTACAAAAGCAAAATGTTCATATTCAAGACATTGTTGGCCTTTAAATGATATAATCCCATAAACCACCTTTTAGGTTCTTGCTGGACCCTGAGATTCTAAGTATATTTTATTCTAGTAGCAATGTAGCAAACACTACAGTTTGGAATAACACTCAATTCTCAAAAATTGTTACAAGGGTTGAAAGTCAAGATAACAACCTGTTGATGTTGATTCGTTGATCCCTACAAAAGCAAAATGTTCATATTCAAGACATTGTTGGCCTTCAAATGATATAATCCCATAAACCACCTTTTAGGTTCTTGCTGGACCCTGAGATTCTAAGCATAATTTATCTGGAAGCACCTCCATACATACCCAGGTATGTGGTTATAAGTTACCATTTCATAGAGTATGCAAGATTGATGTATTTTTTGATTAAATCACTGGTTTGTCAGACTTTGGATGCCACAGATGCATAGCAAAATTTCAAAACCTCACTCAAATTGGACAAAGAATAATGTTTCTAACTTTCTATTGTCTGATCAAAGGTCCAAGTTCCTCCAGTATTTATCATTGGTAGATAAGCTGTGGTTTCCGATACATCTTTGAGGATATGCCATTGATATGGAGTAATTTCAGATCTGCTACCTATCTTTGACTATGGTTGATTTCAACACATAAACATCAGACTAAATAAACTACATTAAAATGCCCTTTGATTAAATTGCCACACATTGTTGGTGCAGACAATGGTTTCTTGATGACATTTCTCTACAACAACTGCCAGAGGGTGACCTTTGCAAGAGCCCTTCAAGTTAATGATATAGTATTGCCTCATTGGAGTCATTACTCATCATTCTTCTTCTTGATGGTTGATTGAAGCCAACTAAGTTTAATAAATGTTCCAAAATAGCTTAGAGCAGGCTCCTGTTTAGCACGAAGGCTAGCTTTCATCAGTTGTAAGATGTTGCCACTGTTTCACTTTCAAGTCAATGGCAACTCTACTCCAACAATTAGATGATAAAATAAAATGCCATAAAGAAGCACTCTAAATATTATTCAGATTAGCATTAAAAGTCCTTCCTGAACACCATACTATCTGAGACCAAAGTAATATTTTTTTTCTCAGAAATAAGAGCTGCATAGGCAAACAGTCAAGCCCTAAATTAGAATTTAAAAAACTGCCAAGTAAGAAGCTTAACAAGATGCAAAGATCCAATTATTGAATGCAACTGATATCAAACCAATGCACAAATACATAAAGTTAGATGAAACAAATAATAGACTGGATTTTACTTTTAACTTAATGAACTGAAAATGTAAAATGTACACGTACATGTGCATTGGTTTGATATCAATCTGGTTTTGCCCTTGTGTCTGATTGTACAGTGTAAAATTTTAACTATTTTTACAACCAGTTACTGAAGGCAAGTGATATCAAACCAATGCATAAGTACATAAAGTTAGATGAAACAAATAATAAACAGGTTTTTCACTTGATTAACTGAAAATGTAAAATGCACATGTACATGTGTGGTGGTGAGTAAAACATAGTTAAAATTCTATGATGTACAATCAGACACAAGGGCAGAGCCAGATTAAATTAAGGGGAATAATCGAAGCTCCTACAATGTCCCAGACCAAGTGATAACAGAAAGAAAATAAGGCAAGTTTCAGGTATTCCTTTGACCATGAATACAATAGACCAGTCAATTTTTCTCAACACCATTTATGGTAACAAAATACAGTCCACTAAGAATTGAAAAAATATATTTCGTATTGACACGAGAAGCAGAGAAGCACTAAGCAGTTACTTACACGTTTCTCTCCGGAAAAACTTCCTGTGCCCTTCTTCAGAGAGTTTGTAACTTCCTGCAAGAATATCAGTTATTAATGTTGCTAACTGTGACATCAGGGCCAATGGTTCCACCCCTGCCTCCATAAGTTCCCTTAAACACTTGACTGTATTTACAGTGTCTGCAGACAATGCCAAGTCAAGTAAATCCACCAACCTGTCATCTGGAATCAAACCAACCTGAAAGATCATGCAGAACATTCATTTAAAGGTACAACAAGATCTCAAAACTTAATTAGAACAAACTACAGTTCTAGTCAAGGATGCAACTAGAAACACAAATTTCTTTCATTGCAATACTAACTATTCCTAGCTATATTTCTTATCAATACACTCTTATTTTAAAGTATCAAATTTACAGAATAGTCAATGTTAGTTTTTTCCTGACTCGGTAATCCTTCTGATTTCATATGCATTTCATTAGGAAATCACATTACAAGTTCATAGACCAATTTCATTCACTTTTTTCAATATCCATTTCAGCAAAAGCCAAAATACTTTAGAAAGAAAACATTCATAGTTAGGTTAATGTAGAAATCTTTTAATTGTAAGGGTAGACCCAGAAAAAAAAAAGGGAAAGCATTGACATGTTGTACAAGCTCCAATAAAATATGGAGATAGATAAACTTCAAGCACCAAAAAACCGAAGTTGCCTCACATGCAGAGCACATAGATAAACTTCAATGTGGACATAGATAAACTTCTAAGACTTGCCGAGTCTCGCCAAGTCCGGGCGAATCCCGTTAGACAGACTCGTGAAGGCAGGTTTGAGAAGTGCAAAAATTACATAAAATTTAAAGTTAAAACTTGCTTTTTTTATACTTATTGTGAATGCAAAATGATGTACGCCATGAAGGTTTGTATGGTTTTGGAGGTCTTAATTTGGGCTTGGTGGTGGGGGCTCCACCCCTCGACCTCGCCCTCGCCCTATATCGTGACAAGGAGTGCGCCCAGGGCGCTGCCCCCAAACCCCCACAAGGGGCGTTGCCCCTTGACCCCACTGGGGTCACTGCCCCCGCCAACGCCCCTTGACCCTACTAGGGGCACTACCCCCAAACCCCCAAAAGGGGTGTTGCCCCTTGTCCCCACTAGGGGCGCTGCCCCTAGACCCCCACAAGGGGCGCTACCACTTGACCCCGTTGGGAACACTACCCCTCGACCCCACTAGGGGCACTGCCCCTCGACCCCATTGGGGCAATTGCCCTCAAACTTGAGATTATGGCTGCTCCATCATCCAAGACCTATCTTAGACGCATTTGTAGGAAGGATGTAGGTTCCTTTGAGCTATAGACTTCTAGTTATTGTTTCGAATCTTTTGATATTTCATGTGTTTGGAACATTTGTCATGGATTTCATATTCCATGAGTTTTGTATACATTTGAGTCTTTGAATATATATCTAAGTGTGTTATTTCCTTCAATAGCTCAGCTACAATTTGCGTTTATACTTATGTGATCACTGTATACTTGTGTATGTGATCAAATTAGCTTCTATTTGATGATGTTATTGTGTCTTTAAGGTTTATTTACTAAAGGGTGTATGAAACAAGTTTTAAATCCTTAAAAATCTCTAAATTCCTTGGGTTTTTCATTTTGTCGAGTTTGCACCAAGTCCAAGCCCGAGTCCTGAGTCTCAAGTCGAGTCACCCTCACCGAGTCCCAAGTCCCAAGTCGAGTCACCCTCACCGAGTCCGTGCCAAGTCCAAGTCCCGTTTCTATGGTATTGACAAACATGTAATGGAGCTCAAATTTCACTTTAGCTTTTGGAAAAGATACCAATTTCCACCCAACCTAAGAAATATGGTTTCTATCCAAAAGCAATTGAATTTGCAGCCTTCCTTATGCCTCAAATGTTACTTTCGACCTCATTGTCTCTTTAAAAAACTACGGTGGTTTCTAGCAATGCCTTTGTCCATACCTACATCACACTATCACATGCCCTACTCAGAACATATCTTTCAGATTGCTTTCTACAGGGCTCAAATACCTCTTGGATGCTTGTAATTCTGAATATGCTAACAAAAATGGGAAACATGCATTTGACAGGATATAGAGGCTCAAAAGGTTTCTGACAAGATAAATCTATATGTGAGTGTGTGTGTGGGTGTTGAGGAGGCGTGGAGGGGTGCAGCACAAGAGGAGGACAAGGGGATTTTGTGCATACATGTTTTTGGTTGTGTGTCTGTGCAATTCAACTTTTTTATAAAATAGATGCAAATAAATCCATAATTTACATTTTTTTAGAAATTAAATTTCTATCTCACTGAACAAGTTTCCATTTATGATTAAATAATAACCATGAAATTCCATCAAAGCTAACACTGGAGCAAAGATAATTGACTAAAGATCAAAATATATAGATAACAGTAACAGAGCCCCAAAATAGTGCCAAGCATATCATCCAAGATCAATGACTTATAATAATAAGGTTAAATGTGCCATATGCCATGATGTCAAATGATTTAATGCTTCTTAAACTAACATGAATATATCAAATGAATAAGAGCTAGAATGTCTCCCAATAGCCATCATGAAAACCATCTAGCAGTTGTTCCTTAGAAGAGAAACCCTGTTGCAGAACTTTAAGCAGTTCTCCTGGTTTTTGGATTTTCCTCTTTTCCTATGATGATTGGTGTCCAATCAAGGGACCCTGTAAATCTAGTTCAATTACTTCAACAAGAAACTCATTATTGTTTCCATACTTTGAGACCACAAAATCCCACATCTCACTAGTGCCTGGCGGGTATTTGAGCATCACTTGGTCTAAAAAGGTGGAGATTGAAATGAACAAATACCAAATCCTCAGCCAGTTTGATGCCTTAATCTTGTTTACAAGTAGCTGAACTGCATGCCTGTGACATGAAATAAAATATTAGAACATTGGAATTTCAAACATTGAAACAAATTTTGAATTGATAAGAATAAAGGTAATTGAAAAATTGAAACTAACAGGTCGTTCAAGTTTTAAACTTACCTAAGATAGGACGAAAGGATAAATGTTTCAGCATAGGTGTTCCTGTCCCATTACACTCCAAAAAATCCAATTGGCTAAGATGAACACGATCACAGGGAACATCACCATGCTAAAAATGGTTGTTGGATATCATGTATTGGTCACACGTGCCTATCACAACACAGTAATCTTTGAGAAGATAGAATCTATTAATATAGGAACTCAAACCTACAAAAACCTATAAATTTGTCCATGGTTTCATTTGGATTAAGCAAGAAGACCACATCATGCATAGGCATGTGCAGAATCTTCCACCTAACCTCAATAGCTGCCCACACAGTATCTAAAGTCTCATTGTCAAAAATAAGTGCATGATTCTACAAAATCTCATGTAGCCTCTCCCTCATCTAATTGAGACTCTCATATCCATCACACAAATTAAAAAAAACTTGTGTGACCTTGACAATGAGGGTGCAAAGAATCACCGCATCCTCGAATAACTCCCAAACAAAGTTGACTCACTACAAAGTACTGTTGATGTTATAGCAGCTACAGTCTGCACTTCATCACACGAATTCCAAGAAGAAAAGATAAATTAAATGCATAGCCTCTCGGCTATTTAATTTATATCAACAATATATATTTGTTAAGGGCCGACCCTTTATGGTTCGCTTATTCTTGTCCTAACTTGAGCCGACCTCAATATATATTCATTGTTATGTTTTCCTAAGAAAGGCCGACCTAAATAAAGAGGCTTCTAAGATGTATAAATATAAGGTCATAATCATTGTATCATTCAATTCGATTTAATCAAGCAAGTTCGCACCTTATCCTTCAAGAGCAGAAGTTCACATTTATTGTTCAAGAGCAGAATTCGCATTCTTAGCAGCAGTCCAATCTCAAGGGAGAACAGATTCAGTTGTATCTTGTGCATCAAGGAGAAGTGCGACTTCATTGTAATTCTCTATTGGCCATTGTTGGGCCTGTGTTGTAAGCAGATTTCTGTCATTTGTTATACATTATAGAAGAGACTAATTTGCTGGGTTTTTCTCCCTCAAGTGGAGGGTTTTCCCAAGGTATCTTTGTGTGTTCATTGTCTTATGTGTTGCAATTCTTTAAGTACTTGTATTGTTCAATCTGATCTAAGAAACACTAACATGGTATCAGAGCGGGTGTGAAAAAGATCGTGATCAGATTCAGATCTATTAGTTTGCAACTCTTATTATTCTTTTTCAGTCTATCTTCTAAATTTCTCAAGATGGTGAACGGTCTGAAAATCGAGGATAGACTCGAAGGGATCTCGAACTACACATCATGGAGGTTCAGGATCATGCTAACATTGGAAGAGAATGATTTGGCTGAGTTTGTGAAAACAAAAGTTCCCGAACCTGAGGAGGAAGAAGAGAAGCTGCAATGGAGGAAGAAAGACACTAGGGCAAAGAAAGTATTGGTTGATTCCGTCAAGGATCATATTGTACCGATTGTCTTCAAGTTGGATACAGCAAGAGAGATGTTTGCAACCTTGGAAGAGATGTACGAAATCAACAACACTAGTCGAGCCCTTGCACTGAAGCAACAACTTCATCATGTGAAAATGACGAAAGGAGAATCTGTTATTACATACTTCATGAGGATTTCAGAGATAAAAGATCAGCTCTCCACTATTGGTCACATGATTGATGATAAAGACCTAACTATGCTTGCTCTCAATGGTCTTCCACTTTCATGGGAGGCGTTCATTCAAGGAATCAGTGCAAGATCTAAACTTCCCAAGTTTGATCGATTGAGGATTAACTGCATTCAAGAGGAGTCGAGACTAACAGCAAGGGGAATTGGTCAAAGCTCAAAGAATGAAGATTTACAAGTTCTTGTCTCTCATTCATCAAACAAAGGAAAAGGCTTTAAGAAAGGATTCTTCAAGAGGAATCGAGAAAATGGAAATGATGATGCTCCTGCCTTCAAAAGGAAACGAGACATGTCCAAGATTCAATGTTTTCGTTGTGATAAGTATGGTCACTTTGCGAGGGATTGTCCTCAACGACCTAAGCATCAAGTTGCCACTGCAGATGTTGAAGAAGTCACTCCACAAAAGGACTCCAGTGATTATCTATTTTATTCGGCCTTGTCTAGCAATGTTTCTACCGACTCCAACACTTGGTTGATTGATAGCAGTGTTTCTAGGCACATCACCGGTTTCAGGGGTCACCTTTCAAACTTAGTGGAAAGCAACTCAAGTGATCAAGTTGTTATTGGAGACGATGCTAGATATTCTGTAAAAGGAATTGGAAATTCCACTCTTCACTTGGATTTTGGGATTTCATTGGAGTTGAATGATGTACTGTTCATACTAGGGATAAAGAGGAACCTTGTTTCAATTTCAGCGTTAGAAGACAAGGGTTATCAAGTTGCCTTCTCTAAAGGCAAAGTTCTTCTATGGGCAAAGAACTCCAGCTTCAAAACTGCTCAAGTGATTGGAGTTAGACATGAATGTCTTTACAGGCTGTGCACTCGTCCTCTTCAAGCGCTTGTGCATAATAGTACCAGCATGTGCGATCTTTGGCATCGAAGATTGGCTCACATTCACTTTCGTGCTCTACCTATCATGGAGAAGATGGTCACCGGTCTTCCGAAATTCAATCAAGAATATGAAGGTACATGCAATGGATGTGCCCTAGGCAAGAACACAAAAGGTACGTTTCATTCCAGTGAAAGTAGATCTAAATGTATTCTTGATCTCATTCATTCTGATTTGTGTGGTCCAATGTCTATTGCATCATCTAGTGGTTTCTTGTATTATATTATTTTCATTGATGATTACTCTAGAAAGACTTGGATTTATTTCTTGAGATCTAAAGAATCAGAAGAAGTATTAGAAAGATTCAGAGAATTCAAAGCACAGATTGAAAATCTGTCTGGGAAAAGGATCAAGGTATTGAGATCTGATAATGGTGGAGAATACACTTCTGGCACATTTCGAGACTTTTGTATTGAAGCAAGGATTAAGAGGGAGTTCAGTGTTCCCTATAATCCACAACAAAATGGTATTGCTGAAAGGAAGAATAGGTCTATTGTGGAAGCAGTGAAAGCTATGATCCATGATCAAGACCTACAAATCTCTCTTTGGGCTGAAGCATCAAGAACAGCCATCTATGTTCAAAACAGGAGTCCCGACATGATCTTAGAGAATAAAACTCCTGAAGAAGCATTCTCAGGCATGAAGCCTGAAGTTAGTCATTTGAGGATCTTTGGCTGTCCAGTCTATATTCATATTCCAAAGGAAAAGAGAACAAAGCTAGAACCTTCTGGGAAGAAAGGAATTCTTGTAGGCTATAGTGAGACATCAAAAGCTTACAGGATATACATACCAGGACAGAAGTCTATTGAGATTAGTAGAGATGTCACATTTGAGGAAGATGTTGCTTTCAGAAGGTCCAAAGGCACTCCTATGGAGATTGATGAAGAAGAACCTCCTCAAGATATGGAAGTTGACCATATTCCAGAGAATCTGAAGGAGGATACACAACCTAAAGAAGATATTGATCCAGCCGAGCCTTTGGATCCTACTGATGGGCCTCTAGATATTGTGATTGGAAAGAAAAGACTTCTTTGGGCTCGTAGGACAATGCAGGAAGCAGAAAGTTTTGCAGCTCCAAGAGGAGCTTTCAGAGAAAGCAAGAGACCTCACAAGTTCTTTAGTTATGTCGCCTTGATGAGTCAAATTATTGAGTCAGAGCCTTCAAGTGTTGAAGAAGCTTCTAGTCAACAAGTATGGAAAGATGCCATGTCTGAGGAATATCAGTCCATACTTAAGAAAGATGTTTGGGATATAGTTCCTAGACCCAAAGGCAAATCTGTGGTGTCTTCTAAGTGGCTCTTCAAGATCAAGCATGCAACTGATGGGAGCATTGAGAAGCACAAGGCTAGATTTGTGGCTAGAGGGTTCTCACAAAAAGAGGGAGTTGACTATGAAGAAACTTTTGCTCCTGTGGCTCGATACACATCTGTCAAAACCATCATTGCCATTGCTGCATCTAGAGGATGGAAGATTCACCAAATGGATGTAAAGATAGCTTTTCTGAATGGTGTAATAGAAGAAGAGGTTTACATTGAGCAACCCGAAGGATTTGAGGTGCATGGGAATGAGTCTCATGTTTGCAAGCTGAAGAAGGCCTTGTATGGTCTTAAGCAAGCTCCTCGTGCTTGGTATGAAAGAATTGATCAGTATCTTTCAAGTCTGGGTTTCTCAAAGAATGATGCAGATTCTAACCTCTACTTCAAGGTAGTAAATGGTGAAGCATTGATTTTGGTTTTATATGTTGATGACTTGATCATTACTGGTGAAGAACATCTAATTCTAAAATGCAAGAAGGAATTAGCTTCAGAGTTTGAGATGAAGAATCTAGGTCTTATGCATTACTTTCTTGGCTTAGAAGTTTGGCAAAAGTCAGATGAGATGATTCTAAGTCAAGGCAAGTATACTATTGACATTCTCAAAAGGTTTGGTATGCTTGACTGCAAACCTATGTCTACACCCATGGAGACTAATCTAGATAAGTTGAAAGAGGCTGCAACTAGTTCAGAACTAGTAGATTCTACGATGTATAGACAATTGATTGGTTCATTGATGTATCTAGTTAACACTAGACCTGATATCTACTATGCAGTGAGTGCACTTAGCCAGTTTATGTGTGAACCAAAGCAAATACATCTTGTAGCAGCTAAACATATCCTGAGATATTTATGTGGCACAATTGGATATGGGTTGAGATATTCTTCAGGCGTGGATTTGGAGCTGCATGGTTTTACTGATTCTGATTGGGCAGGATGTGTCTCAGATCGGAAGAGTACCTCTGGTTGTTGCTTCAGTTTGGGGACTGCTATGATTTCTTGGTGTAGCAGGAAACAGTCCTCAGTGGCCTTGAGTACAACTGAGGCAAAGTATATAGCAGCTTGTGTGGCAGCTCGTGAGGCAGTGTGGCTTCGTAAGCTCCTTGCAGGATTGTTTGGACAATCAATGGAGCCTACTATTATACACTGTGATAATCAAAGCTGTGTAAAGCTTTCTGTCAATCCCGTGTTTCATGACAGAACAAAACATGTTGAGATCAAGTACCACTATATTAGAGATATGGTGCAAAGGAAAGCTATACAGTTGAGGTATATCAACACTGAAGAGCAAACGGCAGACATTCTCACCAAGCCTCTCGCCAGGATTAAGTTTGTGTACTTCCGAGAGAAACTTGGTATGGTGGAGAATGCAGCCTTGACTGAGAAAGAGTCTCAGTAATCAGTGATCCTTGGTTGATAATGCAACTCTCTGTTGAGAGAGAGTTGAGGTGCAAGCCCTTGATAATGCAATTCTCTGTTGAGAGAGAGTTGAGGTGTAAGCCCTTGATAATGCAATTCTCTGTTGAGAGAGAGTTGAGGTGTAAGCCCTTGATAATGCAATTCTCTATTGAGAGAGATTTGAGGTGAAAGCCCTTGTTTCCACCCTCTGGGAGAGCTATGGTGGATGTCATATGTGTGACTCCATGACAGCATCACGTGAGGGAATCCGTGATGATTTTATTTGTACCATCTATGGAAGTAGCCATAATGGTTAATATTACATTGAGGTGATATTATATTTTGTTTTCATTCTAATATGATGTATCTTGTGCAGATGGAAGTTCATCCCTAGTGAGAGGGAGTGTTGATGTTATAGCAGCAACGGTCTGCACTTCATCACACGAATTCCAAGAAGAAAAGATAAATTAAATGCATAGCCTCTCGGCTATTTAATTTATATCAACAATATATATTTGTTAAGGGCCGACCCTTTATGGTTCGCTTATTCTTGTCTTAACTTGAGCCGACCTCAATATATATTCATTGTTATGTTTTCCTAAGAAAGGCCGACCTAAATGAAGAGGCGCCTAAGATGTATAAATATAAGGTCATAATCATTGTATCATTCAATTCGATTTAATCAAGCAAGTTCGCACCTTATCCTTCAAGAGCAGAAGTTCGCATTTATTGTTCAAGAGCAGAATTCGCATTCTTAGCAGCAGTCCGATCTCAAGGGAGAACAGATTCAGTTGTATCTTGTGCATCAAGGAGAAGTGCGACTTCATTGTAATTCTCTATTGGCCATTGTTGGGCCTGTGTTGTAAGCAGATTTCTGTCATTTGTTATACATTATAGAAGAGACTAATTTGCTGGGTTTTTCTCCCTCAAGTGGAGGGTTTTCCCAGGGTATCTTTGTGTGTTCATTGTCTTATGTGTTGCAATTCTTTAAGTACTTGTATTGTTCAATCTGATCTAAGAAACACTAACAAGTACAAGGTAAACAATCTCATTTATTGTAGATCTAGCGACTCGGCCCTTCTACCTCTCTCAATCTCTAGGAATCTAGGTAGTACCATCTTACTAAGATTTCACTCCACTTTCAAAAAGTGCTCAAGTATGATAGATGAAGCAGCAAATGATAGAGCTGCAAGGTGTGTATTTCCTATAAATGGCTTGGGACAAGGAATAGTCGCAACTTATGGGATTTTGATGTACCTTTTCACTAGCTAGGCCCACTCCTCTTATGCTAGGTCAATTCCCCTTGCTTGTTTTGGAGTAATTCTATAGAAACTTGTTCCTTTTTGTTGGAATCAATGAATCATAGTGATACATTCCGTTGAATAGTGATACATGGTGTGCATGCTTACCTCCCTTTTTATTCCACAAAACTTTTATACCATTTTAAATTCTGAAATGTGTTATTTTACCCAAATAAAATATAACAAAAGATCTCATTTAAAGTATGCCTGCAATTTTAAACATTATAAAATTATAAGTTATTATTTAGTAAGAAATAGTGAAAATGGCTTAATCAGTCAAAATCCATGTCATGATTGCTATTTTATGTAAACTTGATAAATGGAAATTTAAATTCCTCAAACATCTGTTTGACTGCCACACATGCCATTAACATGTCATCTATATTCTAGTTGTCTTTTTGACCAATTATTAGTTTGTGGGTGGTTGCCACTAGTGAAACTTAATCAAGTACCCAGAGTCTGAAATAAGAACGTCAACCAGTGCCTTGCAAATACAGGAGCCTTATCACTTATGATAGTATTTCAACAATCATTATTTTTACCATTGTCTCTATGCTATGAGTTGTCTCACATGCAATAGATTTTTCCTTTATTATTTTCTGAACTAAGGCAACTGATATTTGGGGTTTTTCTTTAGTTCTTGGGAAACATGTTGCAATGTAGAACATCCCTTCACATAACTGTAAAATAATCTACTATGTTGTCAAAGTTCTCACGAACAATCTCAAAGTGAAGACTTGGGAGAACATTCAATGCAGAAAATGAATGAAGATAATGAGATCACATGTAATATCATCTAGTCATTTATGGCAATCATATGTACTTATTTTTACCATAGTTAATAGGCCAAAATCATCAAAATTGAACTCAACTCAAATGGAGTGTTAGTTTCTTATCTTTCTAAGCTTCGGGGAAGTTTTTTAAAAAAACTATGTAACCCTACTTGGTTAACTAACCAATCTGACATCCCAGACTCGTGTCCAATACATGCAGTCACTTTATCATTAGGTATAGGTACATGGAGGACAGTCTTGAATGAAACCTGTAACAAAATCTATGGAGACCCTTTACCACTTGTTACCTAGAATTGGCATTTTTGTGATGCTTTTTTATCTCAACAGCATTGGGGCTACCTACAAGCATATAACCCATGTCTTTCATCAACCTATTCATGACACTATGGGATATTACGTGGGGCAGCTCCAAAAGTCCTTAGATAATCTTTGAACAGCTTTGCAAGTTTTGCATTAGCTTGAATCTTGAGAAGTGCATCTTCAACGTTTTTGCAAGAAAACTTCTCGCTTTCATCACTTCTCACTAGATATCAAAGTTAACATTGACAAGATGAACGCCATTTTGGACATGCCTCCTCCATATAGTGTTAACCAATTGCAATCTTTTTGAGGATGGATTAACATCCTTCAATGATTTCTTGAGGACCACACTTGCCATGCATTGCTGCTAACTTCCTGCCACAAAAATTGCCACCTTTATTTGTACCCTTTAGGTTCAAGATGCTTTTGAGAAGCTCAATCACATGTTTCATTGCCTACTTGTGCTTATGCTTCCCATAGCCAACAAGAAGTTCTCCCTATACACATATCTCAATATCAAGATTTTGAGGAATGCTTATACAGTCCTTGTACTTTGTTCAATAAGAGCTCAATTATCCTTTAATCAAAACACAATGTATCATTCTCCATTTTGAAATTAAAAATTTATGGCAAATCATGTTATGTTGGACTGCTAAAATCATTGTGCAATCTAATCCCTTCGCTACCTCTAGCGAAAACCATCAGTAATTAGTAGGACTACCAAATGGACAATGCCCCTTCAAGAATGCCTTGTTAATTGTTAATCAAATGTCAAAAACAATCATAATGGCAAGGAATGAGCCATAAATTATATTTCTTTTGTTCAATTAGATCTGAATTATCCATTAGTCAAAAAGCAATGTGTTGTTCTTGTTTTTGCAACTAAAAACCTATGGTAATACATGTAAGGTCAAACTACTAGAGTCATTGTCCAATCTAATCCCCTTGCTAACTCTTGAGCATAGTTACCAAGAGACTAGCACAACAAGACATAGGGATGGGTACTGGAATGTCATTTTCCAAAAAAATAGGAGATAGGTACCTCAAATATGAAAATCCCATTTTAAAATAATAATAAAATAAAAGTATAAAACAATTATTATTAATGCAAGGGAAGCCACGATTTGCTCGTGCAAGGTAATTAGATATAACCGTTAGTGCAGCAAATGCTTCTAAGGCAATCGGCGATCAGCAAGGGATAATATTAATGGAATTAATTACCCCTAGAGCGATTAATGATGGCAAGAATTAGTTAAGCAGTCAACCAAGGAACATGTCTTTTGGTGAAAGCATTACAATGAAAAGGTGTAACCTTCAGCCCCATCGTGGGTATAAAATGCAAGACATCTCAAAGGCAAAGGCATCATCGATGGAATCTGAGAATTTATACACAATTGTAATCAGCAGAAAGATAATATTTTCTCAATATTAAATCATCAGTCATCCATTAGCAGATCAAGCAATCTGCAAATCTAATATATCAATCAGGTTTAATATAAGAAATTGCAGGTATATAATCTGGTACGAACTATAGAGTAGTATGCAGTAATTAATTTAATGAATAAGTTTGATCTCTCTCACATATTTATTTCGTAGTACTGCTGTAATGGAACAATACTTAGATTATATTCCTTTAGAGAAATATATATATATATATATATCCTATGATCAATCAAATGTAAGGTTGAAGGAAGCAAGTTAGGAGGATGCAATTTACGGGCCTCCCATTCTAAGTAGGCCACTCCAAAGGTGGAATTGTCTTGGTTTGGACGTTCCTGCCGCTCGGGGCCAAGGGGTGGGTTGTCTTGGTTAGACGCCCGTGCTCTTGGGCTTAGATGGGTTGAGTAGTTCACAAGCACCCCTTTCAAGGCTCCCCTATCAAGCCAAACTATGACCGGTTGTTAGGATGGATTCAAGGAGTCTCATTCATAAGGAGGATGCATAAGATAGCATGAATAGGAAAAGAAGATACAAGTGTATCCACTAAGTAGGCCACCCCAAGGGAATTGTCTTGGCTCAGACGAACCTGCTGCTTGGGGCCAAGGAGTGGGTTGTCTTAGTTAGACGCTCGTGCTCTTGGGCTTAGATGGGTAGCTTTGGGCGGACTTATCGTGTTTCTCATCCAAGTTCTATTAAGACTTCCACTATGCATTATGGATATTGGTAGTTTAGATAGTCTTGAAATAAATATGTATTTTTGTATAGCTTAATAGATAAGGCATTTATTATGGTCTGATCATATGAATTATATTTCCAATATTATCTAACATGATTGTAGGACCCAAACCAAGATTTATCTTGCTTGAAGCATTTAAGTCGTAAGAAATAACCCTAACTACATTAAACTTGAGATTCTAGGGCAAGATTTAGGGCAATTCCAAAAGGGGACATTACATCAAAGTAGCTTCTATTTGATGAAGTTATTGTGTCTTTAGGTTTATTTATTAGAGGTTACATGAAACAAGTTTTAAATCCTTAAAAATCTCTTAATTTCTTGGGTTTCTCAATTTACCAAGTCTAGGCGCCAAATCCAAGTCTAAGTCAAAAAACAGCTTGTTGAGTCTGAGGCGAGTCTAAGCCTTGTAACACTAGTTGAAACAAGTATTTCAGGCCTCTTTGAGAGCACCCTCCTAAAGAGGAGGCACTTATAGAAAATGAATCCTAGATTGTCTTCTCTTCATTACAACATGATTATACAAGCCTCACAAAGAATAACTTATGAGGTACGACTAATGTAGGATAAACACTTAATATGAACTAGTTATATAATTACAAATTCATGTGATGCATTTGAGATAAATCCACACAATGTAATATTAACTAAATAACTAAACTATGGTTATTACAATGCTAAAAATAATAAGAGTTTAGGACTTAAGGGTTCTAACATGTCTTAAGTCTTAAATAGTGGAAACTATTGTTGAAGCTAGTGGAGAGGTTCCCAAGTGGTGTCTTCCATTTGCAACCCTTGCCACTATATACCAAAACGTCTATGGTGTTGTAATTATCGAGTAGCTGTGGTCATCAGCCCAAAATAGCTTCCATATTGAGGATGATGGAACCTTCATTGTCCAATTTGAGAAGTGTTGACTGATGGTGACATGTTGTCCAAGGACCTTGTTTAAACAGGGAACACGGAAAATAAGATGTATTTTGGATGACAATGGGAGAGATTTGTTGTAGGCCACTTTGCCTATTCATTGTAATACTCAAAAAGGTTCAAAGAATTTCGGCACTGACTTTGGCCCACTTGTAAGCTTGAGAGATGTTTGCTTATATGGTTAAAGATGCAAAAAGACAAAGTCCCTTCAATGAATGTATGATTAAGACAATGTTGATTTGCTTCTTGTTTCATACAATTCTAAGCTACAACCCTGTTGTCTTTGAGAATTGGGAGGAAATACTCTCAGTTGTTGAGAGTTGAATTGATAGCCTATACCTTGGAACTCCATAGCAAATAAGATGTGAACGAAGGTGAAGGTTGGCCATAAATAGCTTCATATGGCATCATCTCGGTGGAATAATGATATTAGTTGTACCACCATTCTGCAAGGGGTGGCCATTTAGCCCATTAAATTTATTGTTCTAAAGCAAAGCAGCATAAGGATGGGCCAAAGAATAGAAGTGAGCATACTTGGAGAGATGATCAACCACCACAAAAGTTACAAGTTTGTTGCCTTACATAGACAACCCTTAAATAAAATTCATGGAAATATATGTCCACACTATAGTCAAAATTGATAATGATTGTAGAGTGCCCATAGATTTTCTTTTGCTGCAAGTTTTTGCAAAGTTTTGTTGTCAAGTAATGCAGTCAAGCTTTTAGTGAGTTTTGCACTTGAACTCGTGCAAGTACTCAACTAGTCCAACTGAAAAAATTTCCCTACGCTTAAAAAAGACCCTATGCAGAAAAAATATTGAAAATACATTAATTTTTGGCTTTATATGCCCTACACATCCAACAGGAAAGATCAAACCAGCATTTGAGCATTCTTGAGTGAATTGGAATAATTTTATAGTGCATTCAAAGAGCAAATTTCAGGAATTTCAGGTATCTAGGTTACTTATATTTTTTGTTTCTTTTTTCCTAAGAATACAAAATATTTCTATAACATATAAATTTTACAATTTTAAATGCATTGAATTCAATTTATGTAAATTTTATGGTTAATTCACAAAAAAAAAATTATGAATGAAATTGATTTTTTCCCCTAAACATAGAGTCTACACTTTATAGTAAAAACACGTTATTTTTCTTAAGTTGCTATTGCTATCAAATTATGGTATTAGATTTGAAAAGCATTTACATTTTTTTTAATCATCTTTAGATCACTGTACTTTTTTCGTTAACATAGAGCATATGTTTTATGGTAAAAACATGTTTTTGTTAAATTAATTAATGGTATTGCTATTCAATTACCATATTATATTTAAAATGCATTTACATGATTCTTTTTTAAAAAAATTGTGTTCAAGTCATTACATTTTTTTTTAAACACTGTTTCTTTGTCTTTATTTTGGTAGCAACTTTGTTAGTTGCAGCGAAAGGGTAAAAGTGAAGTATCCCACCCCAAATGGACACTTGCTAGCTGAATTTCTGCCTTGTTTTTTTGTTTTGTTTTTCTGAGTTTTTTTCCTTTTATGTGTTTTTGAGATTTTTGCCAAGTAAATGCAAGGAATATATACAAACAATTGCAAATAAGACAAACTACTGAAAACTACTGAAGCAAACACTAATAGCCTTCAAATCAGATTTATTTATGAAAGCATTTACAATATTCTCATACCTGGATGGCCATAGCATTATAGATTGCAAATCTGGAAATTGTTATCAGCAACTGGCAAATTCTCTTTCATGGACGCCATGCTCAAATCATCAACTTCTCCACCTTTATGTTGCAGCCAACTGATATCATTTGATTAGCCACCCTCAATGATGCCAAATGCAGCTCAAATCCCTGGGCATTTAAGCCTAGGCTTAAAATGCCACCCTCAAGATGTTGTACGGCCCAGCAGGTACAGACTAATACGGCCTGGTAATGAGAATGGTACGGCCCAGCAAGAAGCAATCAGCAATTAAAACAAACAATCAACAGGTATACTTCTGATCTCAGATGATAATCTTCTCAAAACCCTGAAATAAACTCCTCAAAATGCACAATGTGACTTCTGGAGGAAAGCCACTTGAAGAATGCAACCTTTGGGTGATATTTCACACCTGTGAGAAGCAAAATCAGAGAGAAATCTCGTTCTCCATGACCGATATGCAGCAAAAACCTGGGTTTTTCCTCTCAACAAGAATTCTCCAAATTTCATAATTGTTTGAATGAAATGAAAGCTTTTCAAAATGCCTTTTATACCTCCTCAAGATGGCACGATTTCCCAAGTGCCTTTTGCTCATTAAAATATAATAAAAACATTTGATTTTGTTGACTTTATAATATAACTTTCACTTGGGCGCTTAAAACAATGACTTTATTATTTGACTTTATTTCATTAAATGAGCTTTTATAATAAAGTCAATTAAGCCATTATAATATTCACTTTTAATAATTAATTATTATTAAAGTATTACTTTAATAATAATTAAACACCATAACTCCATCAATAGTGAACATTAATCAATTCCATCTACACCAAAAGGTAGCCCATTGAATCCTCTGCTCACCAAGGTGCCTTACTATAAATAGTAAAACTAGACCCAATCAACTGAGTGACTTACTAAAAATAGTAAGTATGCATAAACTGAGTCCAAAACACCTCCAAAAGGCAAACCCTAAATAACACCAAGTCCCTGAGAAGAAAACACCATAAACGGCCATCAAAAGAACGTGATAACTCCCATAAAAGGCCCTCTAAACAACAATATTAGCCTACAAGGGCCAGATGATAGGCTAATCCATCGAGATATTGAAGCGAGCTAAGAAGGGGACATTACAAAAAGACGTGTTCCAAAAGAGTTAACTAAGAGGTTGCACTAGGATGATATTGTATACACAAAAACAATTGGAGAAGATCAAAAGTAACAATGACAAAAGTTCAGTTGCACAATTCTTTTAAATGGATGGACGCATGGAAGGAACCACACCATCAATATTTAGATGGCTTCAAATGATGAACTAACTTTCTCAAAGTCAATTGATAACAAAATAAAGAATACAACATCTTTGAGCCTAATGTTGAAAGAAATTGTCTTAGAGGTGGGCATAAAAAATCTAGTATAAGTTGTCATTGACAATGCAGCAACGTACATAACAGCTAGGAGAATACTTCAAGGGAGGCATCTATCACTCTTTTTGACCCCATGTGCAACCCATTGTCTTGACTTTCTTTTCGAAGACATAGGAAAAATTCTTTGGGTGAGACAAGTTGTAGAAGATGCAAGGCGCATCACAAAATATATTCATAATCACCCTTGGGTTCTCTACTTAATGATAGATTGCACTAGGGGTAAGGAGCTTGTGCCACTAGGTGTCACAAGGTTTACAACTTAGTTTTAACATTGGAAAGCATTTATAGTTCATTGACATCCTTGAAGCAAATGTTTGTGAGTCAAGCATAGCTAGACTCAACATATTCAAAGAGGGCTAACAAAGAGAGGACCACAATGATAGTTTTTTATAATGCCTTTGCAAAGAGGTTGGAAAGATCATCAAGGTAACATCAAACTTCAATTTAAATTTCAAATAAAATTCTTTATTTTCAACTTTTTAATTAAGTCTTTCATTATAAATTTGTAAATTTAATCTTTTAGTATTTGTAAATTGTAGGTGTTGAAGCCCTTGGTTACAACTCTCCATTTGGTAGTGGGGGTCAAAACACAATGGGGTATATTTATGAGGCCGTGGATATGGCCAAAGAGTCCATCTGAAATTATTACAAGGGGGACAACCTCAAATTTGATCCCATTTGGGAGATCATTGATCAAAGGTTGAACAATCAACTCCACCAACCCATCCATGCAGCAGGGTACTTCATCAACTTCGTTTTTTCTATTCAGATAACTTCGCAGATCCTAATGGAGAGGTTATGGAGGGCCTTACAACATGCCATGCCCTCATAAAAGAACAATGAAATAAAATAAACCTCTAAAAACTTCCTATACGGCACTCCCTAAAGAGCGATCTCCTCCAAAAGTCACATGAGACAGATGAGGGAAAAAGACAAAAGTTATTCTAAAGCAGCGATTAGTCCAAACAAAATAAGCAGTGATCAAGTATGAAACAATTATGCTTTAAAGGCAACAATTAAAGTCAAAAAGGAGGTAGTGCTTAGTTAATGTGCAAGGAAAGGTGGTGATTAGAAAAAATAGCAATTAAGGGACGTGTCCATTACCAAGGGACAAGTAGATTGAACAAGCATGTCTCTTTGTATCCATCATGGGGTATAAAAGGAAGGATATTTCCAAAGGAGGAGGACATTGAACCATCTTCAAAAGATATTTATATTCAGACCAATATCTGCAAACTATAGGAAGCAAAACAGAATTAACCATCTGCATTAATATTACATCTGTTGTTGTGATTATAGCAATCATATGTTTTCATAGATATTGTGGTATCATGATTATTGTGATGTATTTATTATTGTATAATCTCTATGAAATTGGGATATATTTAGTGTTTGCAATTCTCATCAATGCAACCATCAGGAGAATGGGGGAATTTCAATAGGGTAAGCAGGTACTAGATTTCTTTCTAATTACACCACTCCAAGCTGGCCACTTGGGGCCAAGGGGGTGAGTATCTGCCCTTGGGCTTACAAAGGGAAATCTATGGGCCTCCTATTGTAGCTTCTCCCCAGTCTCTACATGGATTGGTTGTTGATCGTAAGAGGGATGGATATGGCAACAAGGGTAGGGAATGCAAGTACAAGTTTGTCCACCAAGTACGCCACCCCATGTTGGATGACTATGTGTCTACCACTTGAGGGCCAAGAGGGATGGTATATCCGCTCCTCGGCTTGGTATGGATAGCTTTGGACGGAATTATCATGCTCCTCATCCAAGTCCCATTATGGTTTAAAAAGATAAGACATTTATTATATATAATTGATCATATGAATTATATTCCAACATTATCTAACATGATTGCAGGACCTAAACCAAGATTCATCTTGCTTAAGGCATTTAATTGGTAAGATATAACCTTAACTACATTATACTTTTGATTCTAGGACAAGATTTAGGGTTATTCAAAAAGGGGACATTACACCACAGGCATTCTAAGGATGGCACCCCAAGTTGAGGTAAGAGACCTCAATATTCAAGAATTACACAATTACAAGACTGGTAGGGGTAGGCTCTTTTCTTTGGAACTAGCTATCCGAGGAAGAACCATTCAATCGTCGAGCAATAAAATTTGGAGTCTTTATATCACATGCATCTTACAAGTTACAACTTTCAAATTTACAACTATTGATACTTTGCTTTCTAACTCTTCAATATTTTATTTTGTAGATTCTTGGTGGATAGATTGGGGTGCAAATACACCAAACCTCCAAAGATTAGCCCTCTACATTTTGTGCCAATCTTGTAGTGCATCCAGCTATGAGCACAATCGGAGTTTGTTTGAGGCCATCCACACAAAGAAGAGGGACAAATTGGCTCAAAAATGCATCAATGATCTTGTCTTTGTGTAATACAACCTTTGACTTCACACAAGAAGGGTAGAGAACGAATCAAAGGAGCTCAATGATTTGGATGAGATTGATCCTTATAGCAATTGGACAAAGCGAGATGAGCAGCCCCCATTGTTTACTGAAGATAAGATTCTTGATTTTGAGAGGCGGGCATTAGAGGATGCGGGTGCAACAAGAGATATAGGATTGGATGACATTGATGAGGCTAAGGAGTCATTGCCATCTACTAGCATTATGGAGGTCGAGCCATGGCCACAAGCACAACCTTTTATGCCAAGCAAGGAGCCACAGCAAAATCCAAGGATTAGAACCTCAACCTCTCCCCAAGTTTTCACTAGATTGGAGAAAAGGAAGATGTAAAATTTTGTATTTTGTAGTATTTAATTTATGAATTATGGCAATGCTTTTCAAAAGCAATCATCATAAGTTCATCTATTGTATCATCCACCAAGATTCCACACAATGAGGCAATTTTGTACTCGATTTGTATTCAAATTAATCAAGTTTGATAGAAAACATTTTTCTACTTATTTATGGACTCATTGGACACATCTTGTCATTGAATTTTGCAAAAAAATGTGTTTCTAAAGAAATTTAAGCAACTTTTTAAGTTGTCGTGTTTTTGCCAAGTCAAGGTTTTGGGGTTTGTCAAGATTATGCAGAATCGGAGTCTACCAAATATACTCTAAACAACGTCTAAAAAGTTAGGATTCTTCCAAATACCATTCATTTCATATTGCACACCAAAGACAACAATTCCAAAGGTGGGTAGTAATGACCTTGATGGGACAAAGAGTATGACTAAATAATGTTATCTTTGGTAATTTTAAACCCATAATCCCAGCACTACAATTACTTTTAATACAAATGAATGTTGAAGCATGGTAAAAATGAAATTCAAATTTGTGTGCAATGTAGGGGAGTATATTGGGAATGTATTTCTCCCTAAATGTTAGTTTTTTAACTCAATGCTTGTTTTGACACAAGCCAACCTAGTTTAGTTGCCATATGGTAAATTAGAACTGACTGAAGACCACAAGGTGACATAAATGTTGTAAGGTGTCCATTTTTGTCACCATTGAATTCAAAGAACATCCCAAGGAATGATGTTCATCATATAACTCTAAGTTCGGAGGGCATATATGGGATTAATAGCTATATCAATAATTAAAGGATATGATATTCTAGAACTGTATGATTTTAACCAATACCAACAGGGAGGATTTACAAGAACACAATCAAACAATAACATGAATCAAGAGGTTTCCAACACCCAGAAAGGTTAAAAAGATAGGCTGCCACCTTCCTTGGTGTTGGGGGAGCACCCAATTTTTCTTAACCCTTGAGTAAGCTGACCATGCTGTGCAAAAACCCTCCAGTCCAATCTTCTATTTTACCATATCTTGGTGCAAAATGCCCCTATACTCATTCACCCTCGGGCTATGCAGAAAGCTGAAATCATACTTGCAGAATTTCACTGTTACATTGTTTTCTTGGAAGGTAAATTCCAGCAGATCAGTAATTGCTCTTAAAAGATGTTTGTTGTGATAGATGCAAACCTAAGTTTGAGCACTGAATCTGTTTGACACATGTGCAAGAGGGTTTAGAGTCTGCTTGCCAAGGCAAATAATTTGATGTTGCCCTTTTTTGAAATGTATATTATTTAGAGTGCTAATATATAATTATCTGTGTCAAAGCTCTTTTCTTTAGATGACTAAAGAGTTTGGAGTTTGAACATCAAGGCAAACAATCGGACATTCCCCTTTGCTGAAATGTTACATAGTTTAGACTCAGAGAGTCCTAATATATAATGTTCTGTGTCAAGGCCCTTTCCTTTACATGACAAAGTTGCACAATTTATTACCACTGATTATTGGCAATTGTTGTTTTTTTGTTTTTTAGTAGCTTCAAATAAATTTGTTAGGATATGGTTCATTTCAACAGCAATAATCCCCACAAATTGATTCAGTTCTAAAAGGTACAGCAAAACAAGCAATCAAAGCTACCTGAAATTTGTGCAATAACAGTTCACTATATAGTCGGTGAGAGGTTCTACAACGTAAGGAATTCCACATTCCAATATTTGGTCCAAATGCTTAAAGAAAGTATGTTTAGTAGAATAGCAACGCAACTTTGATATGTTTGGTGGAAACTTCTTCTTTGGTAAGCAAAGGCTGTTTTCATGAGAAAAATCATAAAGGGCATCTGGCCAAAGCTGAAAATAAGTGTTTTGAAACTTGTAATGAATTTGAAAAGAGAGACCAAAAAGAGTGAACCTGTAAAACTGATTCATTATTGGACCAAAGGGAGCAGATTGCAACCTTAATAAGGAAGCAAGCAAGAAAATTATTATTTGGGTTTGTGATTATCATTCAAAACATGATATCTTATGCAAACTACAAGGACCCTGACCTTTTCCCACACACCACCAAGCTTGTTTTCAGATAGTCATATAAGTTTTGTAATATATAATTTGAAAATTTGTAAGCAAGAAATGGAAAAAGCATTGATAACCCTTCTTTCTTGGTTACTTCAAATTATGATAGAAAGCTCACAGCCATTGCTATGCTGCAACAAATTTTCAAGAATAAGTCATGGTTCGACACTAGTTGCTCTTTGAGCTTTTTACCTTGAAAAGTTTTGGCGGATTGATGCTTGCATATAATTGAATTAAATTTAAAAAAATTTATTACCTAAGTCTATTACATGATTATTGCATAGACCCACTTTTCTTTGAAAAGGAAAAAAATATTATTAAATAAGAAAAAAACAGAAATAAATATAATTTATGACTTCTACTACAGGGTCTCGGATGATTTAATCCTACCACTACTTTTCCTTTTCTAGGCTTTTATGCTGTTAAAAAATTAGAAGCATTGTGATAAAGTTATTAACTTACTAGTTCCTGTACCAAAGGAAGAGATATTCTCTGCCCAAGAAGACTCAATTGATCTAGCATCATTTCAGCATCACGCAAAGATCCATCTGACCTTGATGCAATAAGTTTTAATGCATCCTTATCTATCTCTAAATCTTCATGCAATGCTATTGCCTGCAATTTTTTTATGATGTCAGCATCCTTCAATTTTGGGAAGAAAAATTTTTGGGACCTGCTTACAACTGTATGAGGTAGCTGTTCCAGATTTGTAGTGATAAGAATGACCACCACATGCCTAGGTACTTGATCCAAAATCTTTGAGATGACATTCCATGCTTCACTATTCAGTGTATCAGAATCATCCACTATAAGCACCCTATAATGAGATATGGATGAAGAAAAAACCCAATTGCCAAGGAGATTGGTAATATTCTCATGATCCATGATGCCAACAGAACCAACTTCCCTGACATTCATACTCTTTTGGGTGCCCTGTGCTAAGCAAGAACTGCACACCCCACAGGGTCTAGGCTGGTCTAAAGAATGACAGTTTAAAGCTGCAGCAAATATTCTCGCACATGATGTTTTTCCTGTACCATGAGGACCATAAAATATGTACACCAACCCAATTTTCCCTCTCAGAATAGCATTATTAAGAGCTTGTGCGACCAAATTTTGGCCCAGCAATTCCTTGAATGTCTTTGGAGCATACTTTTGGGTCAAGGAACGATGCCCAACTTCATGACTCAAGCTCTCGCTACCTTCAAGGCCTCTCCCAACTCCAAATCGGTCTGTTGACCTGGTGTCAGAAGCAGAGTCGTGATCTTGTTTGAAACCAAAATTGTGATCAGCATAGAGACTAAGCTCACCTGAAACCTTTCCTTCAGCACTTTCCTGAGATGCACCTGGCTCAATGAGTAGGGGAAGTGCTTCAGAATCAGAATCAAAAGAAGAATTAGAATGGTCTGAGGTTCCTGGAACTACAGGAAAATCTCTCTGAGAACCAGGATGGCCTTGTGGAGCAAGACCTTCCATTTTCCATGCTGCTGAATCTGATAGTCCACATGAAAGGCTCCTGCCTGCAAGGTCCAATATTGTCTTCCCTCTCTGGTGAATTCTGGACCAATTCCAAGGAATTCCGCATCCATTTTTAGGAGCTTGTGTAACTTCCAGTTCATTATTTCCAGTTTGTAATTCTGTCTCTTGCAAACCTGCAAACCCTTTTGTCTTATGTCCGCCATGAATAAGAGAATTTGAAGCAATAGAAAGGCCTGAGGCCTCATTAAGGTGTCCTAGTTCCCTAGAAACTCCATGTGCATGTGATTTCTTTGAGCCTTTAAACTTACGCTTTCTAGGCCTGCTCAACTCCTCAGCTGAGATATGGTAGTGACTTACTGAAATTGCCTGCCCCTTATGCTCTGCTGCATAGCTCGACTCAATCTCTTCATTTTTGCCCTGATTTTCTTTATGATGAAAATGTGGATACGGAAGTTCATGGCTGTCCACAGTGAATTTCTTAGATTGCCCAGACCTTTTTTCTGGTATACTACTATTATCATCAACTCCCTTCCTTCTGGAAGTCTTTTTCATCATAGTTAACATGTTCCCTGCAACTGAATAATCAGCTTCCAATCCTCCACTTAAATTGTACTCCTTCCTTGTGGGTCTCCTCTCCCTCTCCCTTATGTTGTCTAAACTTCCAATCTTGGAATTACCTCTGTGATTCTCATCCCCTGCTACCTCATCATTATTCTCCCCAATTCTGCTTCCTAACACACTACCTGCATAAGAGTCTACTATGCCTTTGTTTCTGCTGCTTCCCAGTCCTTTCTCCTTCTTGCCCGAGTCTTCAGTAATAATAATACTACCTATATTTCTCCTAGAACCATCACTTGGGGAGATTGGGGAAGTGCCAAAACCTCTTCTCAACTCTTTCCTCAGTTCTCCACCCAAAGATCTCACACCACCAAAATCATTCCTTTGAGTTACCCCTTCCTTCTCCAGCCTCTTCATCAAAGATCCAATAACAGGGGAGTTCCATGAAGGGCTTGTAGAAGGATCTCTGAGGGATCTAGACCGTTGTAGAACAATCAAGTCCCTCATAAGAGAACTCTCTGCAGACATTCTTCTGGGCTTCTGCATATGGACGTGATTCTTCAAATGAATACAATTAGTCAAGTGTACATGGTTTCTCAGATGCTCTTGAATATTGCAATCCCTTTCACGAAGTGCAGGAACTACACAGATGGTTCCGGTCATGATAGAAGTAAAACCACAACTGGTTCCTCAGCAGATAAGAGTGTGAAGAAGTAAATTGCCTGGGCATTTTTATGCAGCTTAAATGGGTCCCGTAGAGAACCTAATGAATACATGCAGAACAAAATGACATTGGAAAATGTTTCAAAATGGAGTCCCCTCTGTTTCCATTGTATTTACACAGGAAGGCTCCAAATAACCCTGCTGTAATGAAGACTTTCAGCTTTGAACTTATCACAAATGAAATATATTAAATTTTAATATACCCACCAGTAACAGACGACACATCTAGTGTTTCTGAATGCCAGAAACCACAGCCAATAATATTTTTCTTCTGCCATCAATGTCAGTGTGGCGATTCAGACCTGAAACACAAGGTTGATTTTTTTTTTTAAATCTTTACTATAAAAATGAAACCAATAGGTGGTCCACAACTCAAATATAATCTTAAAACTTCATTTTTTTTAAAAGAAGACTTTAGCTAACTCGTTGAAACCGCTCAAAATTGCTTTCTTTGGAAAGAAATTAATGATGACCCAAATGGATTGAAATCCAAATTATACATTAATTCGTTGCAAAGAGCTCTTTACATCTTTGTTTTTCTACTAATTATGTAACCGATAATTCAACAAACATATTGTAGCGTTTTACTCTTTACAGATAGATACAAACCATTTAAACTTTTCCCTTTCACAAATAGCAACCAAGTTCTTATTGATCGAATTAGTCTAAATTTAGGAGAATAGTTTTTGTGGGTGACTATATAGGTCTTACTAAAAATAGCTCGCAAATTTTACTCAAAAGGAAACTTTTGTTTGCTATATATTTGGTCAAGTTGAACACTGGTTTTCAATTCGATTTCATACACATTTGCTCTAGTTTGCCTTCTAAATTTCATCCAACTTCTGATTCTGTTTCAAAAAGGCATATTAAGTTAAAATAAACAAGCTCTGCTCCTTCAAACAGCTTTTGTTTTACTTAAAAAACATCAGAAATTGCTGAAATTGTTGATAATGGTTCAACATCTGTTAAATTTGTTGTGCCCAAGAGTCCTTGTAATAAAACAGATCTTAAATTAAAAAAATAAAAATAAAAAATCCGAACAATTACAAATTTTGAAAAATAATTAAATTTATGAGCCGAAGAGTTCACAACTTATGTAAAGCTAGTTTTATTTGTTAGAGACGGCTTTAAAAACAAAATTTCCGAACTATTTGATCAAATGAAAAAAGACAAATCAGTTCTATAGATCATCAGAAAAACTCGAAAAGAGCTTGGTGTAAGGTTTACATTGTTTTCAGACAGCTTGATTACCGCCATTAGCTCAGAAATAATCTCAGCTGCTCAAGTTGGTCGTTCTTACAGTCGAATACCTCCTACTGTGTTAGGGATTTCTTTAAAAAATAGATACTATTTAGGACTTCCCAATTAATAACTTTTGAACACTTGACAAACAAGTTCAGTTACTCAAATGTATACTTCAAATCTTCAAAATGCATCCTGCTGTGTTACAGATTGCTCATAAGAAGCAACTCCGCAATACCTTTTAGAGATAGAAACTCTCTTACAACAATGCTCTACTTAAACGCCTTGTCCTTCGCAATTTTTTTCCAGGCGAATCAAAAGCCAAAACCAACAAATGGAAAAACCTAAATTTTACCTCCAAATATGGATTTAGGCGCACTTGAATCCGCCTGCAAGTGCATCAAATCGCCGCCATAAACTCATTTCTGCACAACTCAGCAGCGATATAATTTAATGCACAAGAAAAGTTTCATCATATTACAGCGGTACTTCCAAAAGACGGAAAAAAAATTATACATAATTAGGCTAAATAATTGGACTAGTTCAAAGCATAATATGTATCGCATGTGTAGACAACAAATATTTTCTGGAGCCCACTCTTTGTTCCGAATAGAACCAGCCTGCTGGGGCCACAATTCGAGACTAAATTTGATGGCCGTATACGGCCCTATCTATACTTTGTCTTTGATATAATATATGAGGGTTTTTATAAGAAATTCAGATTATTTCTGCTTTTCAAAATGTATTATCATCTTTATTATCTTTATTTAAGTTGGGAGTTCAGTTTAGTAAGTATTTTCGTTGTTTTTTTTCTGAATTACTGAGTGTGATCTGAAATGTTGAACTAAAAAGATACACAGTTTAAATCAGAAGCACACAATACAAACTAAAAACCTTCAAAACTGTCAAATTTTTAATTAACAAGTACTCAACAATTATCAATCAATATACCAACCACATTCATCTACAAGACAATGTCTATACAGCCCTCAAAACGACCATTTGACCATATTTATTAATTAATTAAAAATACCATAAAAAAAATTACTTAACAAGAACAATCGACCATCAAATTTAAACCATATAAATTGGGATCCATCAAATTATTTTGATATCCTCTAATACTTGTTAAGCACTATTATTAACTAAATCATTGTCGAGGCATTAATTATGTTCTTTCTTCGAAACTAACTATATATAAACATGCGTTACGTCTTTAATAAAACGAATCTACATATTTTTTATCTTGATTATTCGGATCACTTAAAGAAAGGCTTTGACCGATATAAAAATAAAAAACAACTGTCACGTGCAAGGCATTGGAGAAGCCTAAAAAGAAGCGGACAAAAGAACAAGAACGTATTGTCGATCCAGCGCATTAGATACACGTTTGGCCCAAAAAATAATTAATTAAAATTAAAACCATATTATATTGGAATTATTATACTTAATTATATTTTTTATTTAATTTAATTAATTATTATTTTGGTTAGATGCGTATCCAGTCTGCTGAATAGACGTTGCCGCATATGAAATTATTTTTCAACGATTTATGATAAAACACGGCAGATATAAGGTGAATCCCATGGTACGGGAGCCATGACAAAAACGCATAGATCAATAAACTTTGAAAAAGCTGCACAGGCTCTGTGTGACCCACCCCGACATATGGATTGCTCCCCTCATGACAGTATTTGTTTTTTATAACAACTTACATAGAAGTGGAGAACCATAATGCGATGTGGATAGTGGGATTACTGGAAAAGAACAACACCGCCATTAAATCTTGTTGAACGACAAAACGTGACACGGCATTCCGAATAACAATGACTCTTAATTCAAACTCTCCCTATCGCAGAGCAGACATACAAGCTAATTTAACCGTTAAATCAAGGTTCATGGTGAATTGGCTAATAGCAAGAGAGAAGTCTGGGGGAGGCTCGAACCAGGCACGTCAGCATAGCCAATGAATAGACGTACGTTGCCTGGGTCGTGGGGACCTGTTTTCTCAATACATGTTATTTTTGATTTTGTGGTATTTGACTCGGCGACCAAAGATCTGCAGTGTCTCGTTACTTGTGAGGTTTGGCCTTTGGACGTTTTTTTTTCCGAAGGTTGCAAGTGTCACGCCAAGTCTACTTGCCAAGAATGAAACATGGATTCTTCTCATAAATATAAGAAAATATTAAAAAGAAAAAAGGGCTCCGCACACAAGTCGGTGATTGCAGGGGCCCAAGGTCGATTAGACACAGGGAAAGCTATAACCAAGACAAGATTCTAAGACGCGAGTTTAAGACTCCACCCATACACAAGTAATGATAGATCAAGGGAAAAAGACATCAGCCAAAATTCCAACTGAACCTACTAAGACCCGCACTGAAGTTTCTAATTCTATCTTTTTCCCTTCTTTAGCTTGATGGCTGATTATAGAGATGATGATACAACACACTCAACTTTTACCGTAATTTTTTTTAATTCTTAATCCACAAGACTTCACACTTCGTACATTATATTTGCCACTTGTACTCTTGAAAGGTACAATGGTTTCGTTTATATTAGTGATATGAACATATCATTCAAATCATGTTATTAGTGATGTGATGTTACTACTGATATGAGCATATCATTTAGATGGAGATGTAATATAAAATTGTTATTTTTTATATGAGAATGTAGTTTAAATTAAAATATTTATTTTAGAAATCAAGAGTGAAAATATAGAAAAAATGTGCAGCAAGGATTTTCAAAGATATTATCTTAAACAAATTAAGAATTTAAGTTAGCATTATAGAAGATTAGTAGAGATTACTTTTGGGTCACTACCAACACTACCTAAAATATAATAGCCTTTGATTTTAGCAATTGATTCACTAAAAGTCTCATTACCCTTGAAACCAAAACTTCATCTTAAATTTAGGCTCTTTGATTAACCAAACCCACCCAAACAGTGAATCTTACAAACCTTGTTCAAATCCACAAAAACACCTCCAATCCCAAAAAAGAAACCTCATTGAAGATATTAAAATGTAAGAAACTCAAAATACATGAAAACCCAAAGTATTAATCTTCTTGAAATGGCATATTACTATTAAGAGGCCCCAAATAATCAAAAAGTTGGCCAAATTGGTGTAAGGTTTTTAAATGTTGATCTTCTTATTATGTTGTTCTCTAACACTCCATTCAACCCGATTACAACATCACCCGCTTCAAACCTAGTATTGGTAGAAACAACTACTTTATTTAACATTGTAGAAAAATGTGTACAGATCACAATGAGTTGTATCCCATTGATTTTTAGAATATCGTGACAATTGCATAGAACACTCAAATATCAATACACAAGATTAAGAAGTAAACAACAAGAAAAAATACAAAACCCAATCTAATTTGAAATTGTCAAAATAGAATCCCCTATTGGATTATTTCATATGGCATCTAAGATATTGATCCTTTGAGGCCCACATATTGTGCACAACAACATCTTCCTTAACTACATTTAAGTTCAATTAGGTTTCATTGATCTTCGTATGATTATTTGTAATAGATAGGGAAAACACCTATTTATACCAACACCCCCTTAAGTGCAACTTAGCGAGTAGATTATTATGCAAAGATGGAAATATGGGTCTCGACTATAAGGCCATGTTAGGTACCCATGTACAAATGTGATCTCTCACAAATGGAGAAAAAGAGAAAACCCAATGGGACAAAACTCCTCCCCAAAAGAGGATGAAAACAAATTGCTCTCCATGAAGAATGAAAAGGACAAACCCCCATGTGAGGAAAAAGACCCCCCATAAGAGAGAAAAAGAGATACCATGGACCCTCCCCCCCCCTCAATGTTGAGTCTCCTCCAATGATGGTAGAAGCTCAATATTGAATGCAAAAGATGATCCAATATTGTCGAACAACTTTCCTCCCCTTAAGAGGAAACAAAACCAAGATAGTATGCAAAATGTCTTCCCATTCCTAAAAGGAAGATGTGGGAAGAAGGATGATGTGTGATGTCTTTGAGCTACGATTAAGTGTCTCCATGTCAATGTTGAAAGCTAGCACACTCCAATTAGGTGTTCTAACCCACACTACTAAAGATGACAATCCAAAATCTAGTAGAGATGAATGTAGAACACAATCCAAAGACAAACATATCTCTTGTGAAAACAAATTATCCTCCTCTAAATGTTGTCCAAAGTTATCCACACCCATGTGAAACTATAAAGAATGACCATGTAGACAATGAACAAGAGGGTCAGAGTGTTCCCTCACAAAGATTGAAGAAGAATAACCTTCATCAAAGAGAAGATGTATACAACCAATGGTGTCTCCCAAATATAAAATGTGTGACTCAACAAACAAACCAACAATGTATGTCAAGTACTCATCCCATGTAGCCATATCTAGAAGATTATGTATATCTTGTTGCATTGGGACAACACAAGTATCATCAAATGCAATAGAAGATGGAGGAAATGAAATGCGAGACTCAAGAACAAGATCTGATGTGAGAAAACCAAAGTTCAAGTAGTTAAAACTCTCCTTAAAATCATGGTCCACACAAGAAGTGTGATCAACAATTGAAGGATTAAAGCCATCATCATAATAAAAAAAATGCAAAGGTGTATAACCAAGATGCATGATCAACCATCCCAGTAGCAATAATCTCTCTACTCTTCAAGTATCTAATGATAATTGAATCAGGAGTGAATTTCATGGTCTTCCCTACACCACCATGGGTAATCTGATATATGGAAAGAAGATTGTTTGACAAATGAGTTAAACATCCAAAACATCATTGAAAGTGCCCTCCCTAATATCAATAGATCCCTTCCCAATTACATTCATGTATGTATTGTTTCCCATCAAAATAGGAGACATAGCACAAGGCTCAAGAAAAGAGAATATAAACTACGAAGATGGCATATGATGAGATGCTCTTGAATCTAGAAATCATCTCCCTAATCTAAGACTTGTAGAAGCACAAAGAGCTTGTCCTTTTCTACCTAATATAGTAACTGAACCAACATGACCTTTGTCCTTATTAGATAATTTTGAAGAAGAAGTTGACTTGGACATTCTAGAAGGAAAATCAATTTGATTATTTTAAGATGTTTTAATTCACCAATATCCTTCTTATAACAAGAAAGTTCATCATGTCCAAGCTTCTTGCAATATGAACAAGTAGCCTTCTCCTTCTTAATGATTTCTCTTTGGAAGAGGATTTATTTTGCAGTTGATTTGAATATGGATTGCTCTTCGATTTCTTTTGTTTCTTATCAAAAAAAATTGACTCTTTCACTTGACTAACCTCACATTGACACCAGATCAACAATACTTCTTGCTACTTCAAATTTTAGAGATTCTTCTTCTAGAGCCTCCAATGATTCATTGTAGTAGGGTCATTTATGTCTTATGGGTTCAATTCATTGGGGCCAATTTCTACCAAACATCTCTTGTTTGTTTGTAGATACCCTCATAACGAATCTAGATGACTCTATTGACAACATGTGTCTTCTCTTTGAGTACAACTCTTTGGTCCTTGCATTTGTTGCTACTATAGAGTCTAGTGTTGCTTCTTTGAAATCTTCCAATGATTCCTTATAGTAGGACATACATAGTCTTTTGTATTCAATTGTGTGGGATGATCTCTTGGTAGGGATTTGAGACTTGTTTATGGAAACACACTGCAGATTTGGGGACACTATTGATTGCATTCATCTTCTCTTTGATAGAGTAGATTCTTCTTTAGTTGTTGTGAGGGAACACTCTAACCCACTAGTTCATTCTCTCCATGATCATTCATCAAATTTTGACATGAGTGTGGATACTTTAGATCAGAATTTGGAGAAGACATCTTTAGAGGAGATAGTTGAGTCTTTGGATTGTGTTTTACATCAGTCTGAGACTCCAAGTTTTCCTTTTTAGCAGTGTGGCCTAAAACACCTAAATTGATTGTGAGAGCCTTCAACATTGACATGGGGACACTTAAGCCAAGTTCAAAGACTTCATACATTTTGCACTTTCTTCTTACATATTCCTTTCAAGACTTGGGAGATCACTTGCATACACCTTTGGTTTTGTTTAGATTCCTAAGGGGGGGAACATTGTTTGACAATTATGGACCATCTTTTGCATCTAGTTTTGAGCATCTACCATTCTCTTCTCTCTCTATTTGGGAGGGTGTTCTCTCTCTATTTGTGGGGGGGATTCTTCTTCTTTGTGGGATAATTTGATATGTACAATGGTGCCTAACATGGCATCATTTTTCAGGACCCATCATCTTTTACATCCTCCTAAGTTGTGCTTAAGGGGGGGTGTTGGTGTAGGTTTCTATTTTCCTAGTGGGTTAAGTTATTTTACCTTAGTTATAGGTTTTTCCTACACTTTTATTAAGTTGTGGAGTTTTTTTTTTCGATAAGTTTGAACATTACACAAATTGCTTGTCTAGATGACTTAAATCATCCAAACATGCCTTAGTGAATTGAAGTCACTCGAAATTCAAAGATATATCTTACACTTTAGAGACAACACATTGAGAAACAAAGGAAAAAACTATAGCATGATCACCATATAAAACAACACAACTTTCAACCAAGAAACACGATACTTTTATTTGATAGTCACTTCTAAGAAAACCCTACAAAGCAATGTCCATTGGTTGGTTCCTATTTGATTTCATAGATTATAAAGAATGATGTTATTTTCAACACCCTTGATGACATCCCTTGAGTGGCAGAGTAAATGAAAACACATATAAAACCATGTCAAACAACCATGTATCATTATTAAGTAGTTGCTTCTTGTTTATTTTTCCGAATAAGGTCATTTACCATTGTTTTGTTATCTTCTCTTTTTTATAGTCCTCATGCTCCTTGTATTATGTTTCTAATTAGTTTGCTTGGTGGTTTATAATATATTACCAACCTTTGTTTTTGCACAACTTGTCAGGTCATGGTGATATTATAATAACTCTTGCATTTTGCACATATTTTATTAACACTTTTTTAAATGCTATGAAAGGAAAACTTGAAGTTACCTATTGTTTGAAGGAACTTTTATAACCATTTTGTGTTAAAGAAATACTATGCAACTTGTGATACCTACACATGTGCACGTCAAGCTCTATTTTAATTTCATTTGTTGCAACATGCATACCATGGCAATCTAACCCTTTAGGAAATATTGTGTCATAAAATGAAGTGTATTTCACTATATTATGTTTTATATCACAAGGTATGACTTTCATTTGTCTATGGTGATTAATCCATATTTGTGTATTTCTAGGAATACCATGAGAAATAATTACACATGGAAAGAGTGCAAGTAGTTTTGAAAAATAATGAGTGCACACACAACACTTAAAAATTTGAGAAACAAGTCATTTGTTAATGCACTAGATGCCATTTATCAACATTGGTGACAATTGTGCTAAGTTTGTGGAAGTATGGCTATGTAGCTAGGGGGGGATGCTTGTCATTACTCAAATCTAGCATGTGATATCAACTAGAGTAAATGCTTCAATTTGAAATCATTGCCTTTATTGTCTGTGAATAGTATGCACATTAATGAGCAAAAGGAATGAGGTGCCATAGTTGTTCAATTTCACCATTTAGAAGGTTGCACATGATATATTCATTTCATGCATTTAAGAATGGCATGCCACAAATCTCACTTTGTATTGCTCAATTTGATTGACAAAGCTCACCATAAGGTTAAAATGCAAAGTGGTCGTAATGGCATGCCAATACAATTAAAAGAGATGATAAAGGATGTCTTTTACTTGCAAAAAAAAAGAAGATTGATGGGGTGGAGGATTTGGGAAGTCCCAATGGGCATTGATTAATTACTGTTCATTTATTCACATTTATCACCCCATACCATTGTCGATGTCTATGTATCCACCATTTATTGCTAAGGAATCCATTGAGCAATTTATTCATATCAAATCTCTACTAGAATTACTCCTACCTTTTAACTTTGTAATGCATTCAAGTTTCTTGTGATAGTAGTAGGTAGTGAATTTTGATGACATAAATCCATCTAAAACTAATGGGTTAGTGAAAAGTATATTAATGAGAGCTTTGTTACTTGC
The DNA here is from genome assembly GCA_007115665.2 of Sequoiadendron giganteum. Classification (NCBI taxonomy): domain Eukaryota; kingdom Viridiplantae; phylum Streptophyta; class Pinopsida; order Cupressales; family Cupressaceae; genus Sequoiadendron; species Sequoiadendron giganteum. The sequence goes on from CM021102.1 coordinate 647,390,092, forward strand.
ATGTGAAACTAAAGTACATTCTATGTAATCTTGTGAGTTAGTTTCATCAAAGTGGGTTAGAAGGCTAGTGATGAACAACCCAAACTAGCATAAGAAAATATAAACAATTAAAACACAAATATTGAGGTCAAGTTGGATTTTGGATTCCACTTCATACACATTGTCAATGGTTGTGTTCAAAAGGAAGAATTGTAAACAAACTAAAGACTTGTAAGCCATTGGATATGAAACACTATTGAAAAGAATGAATTGGTGATCATGAAGTAACTTGGGTAAACCCACAATAGTGATTCCCAAAGTTAGGACATCACATTTTTGAATTTGGATGGAGGTAAAAAGTAAGAAACACCTTCATTCGAAGATGCAAAATGTAAAAAAACCTTTGAACGAAAGTTTTTATTAAAAAATCGTGTAAATGATATACCTTCATTTAAAGGTCCTTGAATACCTGTGAACAAAGATGCCTTCGTTTGAATGTCCTAAAACTGACCTTTCCATCTTAGGCCTCAAATTTTCCTCGAAATTTTATGTTTCCAAACTTGGGTTGGACCAACAAATGGAATGAGTTTGATAGGATAATTTGTAGGATTGTAGCACTCAAAATAATTTGTAGGTTGATTTGATTATTATATTTATTTGTCTATTTTCTAATAAACATGTTTTTAGCAATTGTCAAAGTCTTTGTTCCATGCACACGAAAATATAGTAAAATATATTAAATTTTGAAAACATATGTGCACAAGGTATTGATGTTCTTATTTAAACAAAAAAAAGGTTAGTTTGGATGCATACAAAAAAGATGCATTATTGAAGTAACTAATGTCTGAAGTATAACTAATCTCACTTCAAAAAGTTATTAAAAAATTATGTAACAAAAATTATGAAAAAATATATGTGCACTAGATATTGGTGTTATGAATCTATGTTTAAAATTTCATAATTTTATCATTTCTACAAATAAATTTATGTTTTACCAAAGTAACATCACCTTTTTAAATGTTATTAACTATAAAAAAATAAGTTATTAAAAATTACATAAAAAGACTCATAAATTATTTCCTAATTTTTTAAAAATATATACCACTAGTCCACATCATCTTCAAATTCTTAACTATTTAGTTACTATAGGTGTCCAAAAGTAAAAATTGGTGGAAAATGTTGATTTTAATTTCCCACTTTGACCAAAAAGTGGGACACACTGTTGTGGGATCACCCGCTTAGAAATGGAATGAGGATGGCAGTGCCCTTTCCCAAGGCAAAAATATGTGCTTGTGTCAATTGCCATATTTTGAAACACTAAAAATGTGAGTACCCTTTATGCTTAGTTAGTTCCATGGAGGAATATTGCATTTAAATAGAAATTCCACCTTGGTGTCGCCCATATCCCTATTAGAGCTTCCTAGATTACCTTACATGCAAGCCTTAAATAAGCCATTAAAATATTTTCAAAGCATTGACGAAAAGAAATTAGATGGTGCAAAAGTATATGTATTTGAGTTACTTACTAGTTAACTGGCATCATTTTGTACAATTCTACTCCAAATAAGCTTTTCCTACTAGGAATATTTGTTGATTAAAAGATAGTGATATTGTTGGTATATGTATTTGAGTTGCTTGCTAGTTAATTGGCATGATTTTGTACAATTCCATTGCAAATGAGCTTTTCCTACTAGGAATATTTTTCAATTATAATATTGGGGGCATTAGTGCAAAGTATGAATTTGCCATTTTTCTAGTCAATGTTATGATAACAAATGCATGAGATGCATGTGACAAGAGAGGATTGCTTTTGAATGTTTCTCATCTTACACACATTGGGATATTTAAGATATCCCAATGTTAATTCCCCTACTCATGGTACTATTAATCAATATTGCATTTTCAAGGTTCTATCTCCAAACCGCCAAAATAAATGATACAATGCAACAATGTGCCCCAATAGATCAATGGATAGGTTACTTGATTGCCAAGTTTACCATAGACTGCCAAGTTCCACATGCACTTGTAATAGTGTTTTGTTGTAAATTTGTATGTATATTGTCATTTTTTATGTGATATATCTTGATGCAGGAGGAAACACCAAGGAGAGATGTGAATTGTCCCAACTATTATATGTATTAGATAAAGCATATGGGGACATAGAGGAAATGACTCTTGAATGGAGTACCAATTGCTTTTTCAATCATGTATGTGACCAATGTTCCAACACAAACTCAAGTGCTCGTGGAGACTACATATCAATTTAGGAAAAACAAGACAAACGAAAAGGCTCAATGCTTGAACCCCTACACAAAAAGAGAAAGCTTAATATAATTCATATTTAAGAAGGAGGGCTCTAGGGAAAAGCCAATAAGGGAAGGCATTGACAAACAGTTGAACCAACTATGAAAGATACTCAACAAGGAATTGATAAGGTCACAACATTCACAATTATGAAGTTCCATTTTTATCACAAATGATGCTACTCCCTAACAAAACCCATCTACTGCCACTCAGAACTCATTTGTGCATTGCTTCATGCAAAATCTACTAATTGCGCATACAATTAATCATAGTGCATAGCAAACCCCTACACTCCAACACCCACCATCATATATGTCTATCTTTCCTAGCCAAGAGCTTGATTTTTTGTTCACAAAAGGATCTTGTCTTAGCATGGTTGTTGGGTAGCTAGCTAGTGCCCAACTTTCCCTAACTAAAATATAATGTCTACAACCAATGCTTGGGGTATTGCCCTCAAATAAAATGAAGGATGTGAATGCAATAATGTTGTCACCACCCACTATGGCAAATGGTATCTTGGCCACATTATCTTTAATCGCAAATAATACATTAATGCAACGCATATACAAAAAACCTTTACAATTTAGCATAATTCTTCTTAAAGAAAGAACATCTCAAACTTGACACCATCCACCACCAAAACAAAGCCAAGAAAATAGTGTGAGAAATACAAAAATCTAAGACCAAAACAACTATACCAAAAGAAGCAAACCTTTGGCTGCAAGCCCCCATGTGACTTGCATCACCAACAAAATCTACTTGATTCAAAAGGATATCTTGAGTGTGCATATTAATTTGTTCCTACTAATTGTTCCTTTTGATCCAATTGACACATTGGTCATGCACATTGACCAACTTGAGGTGTTGTCCTATGACTTGCTTCACGCTCAAGCCCCTCCCCCAAATTCCCCAAGCTCAAACTCATCCTTCATTAAGGAAATCACAACAGAGGAAGTTACTATCTAGATACTATCAATATGTAAGAGATGCCCTTAAGGAATGCTCTAGCACTTGAAGATCAATTAGTAGCTAATCTAGGCATTATACAAGTTGACATCAAGGGCAACAAGGAGGATATGGCATTGATCCACATAGTCTTGCAATCTATCCAACATCCTTTAGCTTGGATCAAGGTGCAATTGGTAATTGAGGGCACAAAGTTAACACAACTTGAGTAAGACTACTTGAGCCTTGGCACCAGAAAAGAAGAGCTTGACAACATCAACAAAAAGATCACCGCTTTAGAGTGTGAAATTGAGTGAATGCACAAGACTTTTGTAGATTACTTATACCATTGTCTCATGCAATGCATGCAAAATTATTCAACATGGTCAAGTAGAAGTTGAACCTAAAACATAATGGTCATATAAAATTATTCAACACTGTTTCACATAATGGCATGCAATAATTGTCAAAGGAGATGTGCAAATTCTTTAGTCAATGATCACCAAGGTCAGTTTTTTGGTTAATGAGTTTTGCAATGTGTGAACCTGCTAGAGCCAATTTCTAAACACAAACATCATGATTCAATGATTCAAGAAGCTAGCACCATAAAGAATGAGTAATTGAGCATGTTACTACATAATGATGCATGTTTAGGCCATTGTAATTTTGGGTTGTTTTGTGCTTGTGGGTTTATAGTTTTTGGTTAAGTGTTTTAAGGAGCAAACACAATTTATTGCTAGGAAAATGTTTGCACCAAGGTTACCACTCCCATGTTTTGCATGATAGTTTGTTGGAACGTACAATTAAAAAGAGATTTGAATCCTTTTCATAGAGCTAGTTGTCAATGATAAATAGTTTCCATGCCCATCTGTAAGTGATAATGGTCATCATGAGCTAATCATTAAATGTGCAAAGTTTGTGGTGATATGAACTAGAAGTTAAGAAACCTTAAGTTTGAGCAATAGGGTAAAGCGTCTATGAAACCTCGCTATAACGATAAGATTATGATTTGTTCTTTATACCAAGAATTTTTATTTAGCTTTCATTGAATGGATAAAAGAGATTGTAATTGATCACAAAGATCAATATGAATGGATTTGATTCTTTACAACTATGTACATGGTTACTTCTAAAATAGGTTGTGTTTTATCTAACATGCATAGTTATTTTTCTTAGGTAAATAGTTTGATGCATAAGTTTCTAGCAAGGGTACTAAGCTCTTTTTGCAATTTGAATGGGACTTGTGACTATAAGCTAGTGAACAAGGGAGTGATAGTATCATGCAGTAGTAAGCTAGAATAAAAGTAGAGAAATAGTTAACACATTTCTTTCACTAACTTGTCTACATTCATAATATCGAAATTCTCATATGAGGATTGTTTATTTCTGATGTGATGTATTCCACCAATTTAGATGACACTATGGTAGCTCATAGCACTTTTGTTGTCTTATTTTTTGCATCTACTTTTTCTTCTTCCTTATCACCCACACCAAACTAGACACCATATTTCCTTTACCAACTGCCAAGCAACTACCTCTAGCGATTCCAACTATCTTCGTGCAACTATCAAAAAATCAAGTGGTTCTCTTCAATTGTTTTGTCCATGAACCCGTAGAAAATGTGTGTTTTGGATTGTGCTTATACTCCTTCCCCAACCTGATTCTTCTTAATTTCCTTTAGCACCTTTTTTTAAAACACTTTCTCTTTATGTCAAGTGTTTGGGGCTAGAATTAGGATTGGAGAGAGATATCTAGGTAAGAAAATGAGAATTTGAATACAAAGGATACTATCGCATGTCCTATTTAGATGGATATGAGCACAACTACACGATTGACAAAAATGAGCTAAAAATTTGTAAAAGTGATGTAGACTCAATTTTAAAATTATCATAAATCGTTTTAAATCTATTATGTAAGAATCCAAAGCACTCGAGCATGGTTATTTTCAATATGGATTCTTTGAACTCATGGTGTTCGTTCCTCTTGGGCAAAGTAAACGAACCTCAAAGTTGGTAAAACTGTGGCAAATACCTTACGAGTTTCGATGGCCACATTTTCCCCAAATTGGGGGCGTTGTAATAAGTTGGCACACTTGAGATGGGTGATGTCATTGCTCCTTTCAAAGCGTTGGTGATGAGTGGTGGAATGCCTCGCCTACCTCTTCTTTACACAATCAAAAGATGTGCATCGAGTTAATGATGGATGTTTTAGTTTCGTTATAGATACCATACATTGCTTCATCATACCAACCATAACAAACATATACTTGAAGCCAAATAACATAATTATTATCGATGGGTTTGCGGTGATAAGAAGGAATGATGCAACGTTGGACAGGTAAACTTAAAAATAGTATTTTTTAAATTTTAGAAAATACTTTTCAAGATCCGAATCCCCTACAAATTTATATTACCAAGAAGATTAATCCAACTATGAGCGAAGGAAATAATATCAAAATATTAAAAAAAATATTACATCAAAAATATTTTAAGGAATTTGAAATATATTATAATGTTTTAAAATTATGGTATTGAGTACAATAAATTATTATTTTTTCAATTTAGAAGTAAAGTTTCAAAAATATTTGTTTTGTTAAAATTTGTTTGGAGAGATCAAAGATAATTTTTTTTTATGTTTTAGTATTATATATTTTTATATTCACTTCTTTTTTATTTGTGATACAATCAATTTTATTGCTTTAGAAATATCATTTTTCTGTTTTATTTATTTATGTCATTTTTTTATATGAAAAAGAATCTTCTTGATATTGATTTGTTATTGCAAATAATTTTTACTTAACAAACAAATTGTAAACAAAGATTTTTCATTTATTAAAGATTGTAAAATATAACACTTATAAGTATCTATAATAATAATAAATTTTGATATTAATAAAATATTAAATAATAAGTTCATTTAAAAATTAAAAAAAATTAATTAATAAAAAAATTAAATTTCAAACTTCTATTTAAAAAAAATAAATGTCTACTAATTAATCATTTTATTTAAAAAATAAAAAATAAAACCATTAAAAAGACCAAAAAAATAATATTCATGACCTCTTAATTCTTTACTTATCCTCATCTACTTTAACAGCGTGAAAGTGTCAGTAAATTTTGAAAAAATTAAAAAGTTGCATTATTCTCTCTTATAAAATTTAAAATTATCCCTTCGAGAATTATTTTTTTTAACTCGAAGTGATTCTTTTTTTGTTTTTTATATGAATTCTCTTGTCTTCTTTTCTCAGGTATAATAAATATTATTTGTACGAGAATATTTTTTAATCACACAAGAAGGCTGGCATTGTAATAGGTAGCGTACGAACATAAGCTGACAACGATGGGAAACAATTATGTTTTCTTTATAGTTGGAACACCACGTTGCTTCCCCCTTAACTAGAAATGCGTGTCCGAAAATAGTTTTTCACAAAAATTATCCTTGCAAATCATCACTGCATTGCGCTCATTTCCCCCGTAACTAGACTAGACTAGACTCGACTAGCTATCCTTTGGCGGCACCAACTTTCCTACTTAACTCATATTTAGATCTCGTTTGGAGATTACATGCGGGATTCGCATAGCTCTGGGAGGCAAACAATAGTCGACAAGATATTTTTGGAAAATTGGTGTTGAAATTTTTTAATCAATATCTTTGTGATTCATTGTTATATCATTTTGATTAGTGCTAAGAACTAAAAGGTGTTTATTAGAGGATATTTATTTTATCAATTTTATTTTAGATTTGAATTTAGTTTAGTTTTTAATAATATAAAATTAAAGATTAAATATAAGGATTATTAATTAATCTAGAAAATTCAATTAAAGATCAAATTTATTTTAGATTTGAATTTTAGTTTTGTTTTCAATTGAATAAAAGAATTGAATTAGTTTCAGGTATATCACAACTCTTATTCGCATAAATAATTTTTTTTTTAAATAATATAATTTTTAAAATGTTTTAATTATTGTTTATATTTTTCATTTATTTTAATTAAAAATAAATTATCAACATCAAAATATAAGATTGATTGTCTTCTCAAGAAAATCAAAGTTTATTTTAAAAAATGAAAAAAAATGTTGTACTAGAGGAGAGATTCTATATGGAGATACTATATTTTTTTCTATTTTGAGTAAATAGTTAAGAAAATAAGTTGTCCCGTCAAAATATTTGTGTTTTTAGTATATGCAACTTTCAAGATCTATTTAAAATATATATTTATCAAAATGAAAAAGAACTTAATTTATGCACTAAAGTTCCAAGGAATAAATATATTTAAAAAATTACTATTTCATTAACAACTAAAATATAACTTGCTAATTTTACAAAAAACTATAGTTAAATAGTTTTTGTATTTTAAAAAATGGAAACATAAAATGCACTAAAAATATTTACATTTCATTAATTTATATCATTTCAAAATTCAAAACACAAGTCATTTTATAATTATTCAACTTAAAATGTTAGGTCAATGCTTGTCATTTCCTTACAAAAGTCGGACAACCTTGAACTTTCACCCTATAACACTAACTTGATTTGTAAATGAAAGAAGGGTGAGTTGATTTCATTTGTATGATTATATAAGTACCACTCTAGATTTTCAACAAATCTAGTAGTGTTCAAATTTATAAGTAAACTTGTAGAGCAAGCAAGGACTATGATGCACTCATCAATGGATGGCCATGTAAAGCAAGTCTACTTGTCAAACAAGCAAAAAATAAGTAGTGAATATGTGTTTACTCACTACATGGTGAGCAAGAGAAGAATGTACACTTGGAGGTCAAGGAATGAGGTAATGGGTTGGTTTCAACTTTCACATTTCTTACGTTGATGTTAGATTTGTACATCCACTTCTTGTATAAAGCAAGGGTAGAGCAGTCATTCTCACAATTTCATTACTTGTCTTGTTAATTGTAGAAAAGGGACTAAACATTCTCTTCCCTACCTTGGCATCATGTTGTTTGAATTTTGTTCAATTTTGAGATGCTAACCTTTTGTTATGTTAAATATGTACATCAAATAACATTAATTTGTTTGAATTTTATAGTAAGTTACAATAAGAGATTCATGAAATAAATTAAAGATCATATTTAGACTTTAACATGGTAGAATATTTATCCAACAAATAAGGACTTCTTCTTGTATGTTCATGTGTTGGAAAATATAATATAGTTTTATAAATAAATGGATTTAATTGATCCTAACTATAAATGGGGATTATAGTCCACCATGTCTTAATTCACTTGGTAAAATTTTCCATGTCATTCATCATTTCTCAAATGCCCTTATAGGAATATGCTTATCAAGCAAGTCATGTTCTCTACTATAAATATTGAGGAACATTAATGAGTTAGGGTTGAGATAGATGTGAGTTTTTCAAGACAATAAATTATTTATTTTTATTTATTTAGGAACATGCAACTTTGGCAAAAAAACATGTGTACCAATTTTTACATGAATACTTTCTTTCTCATGCATGAGGGCACAAGGGAAAGTTTTGGAACCTTATTTCTAGATCATGTAGTCATAAAGTGTGGATAACTTAGTACAATGAAGTTATCAACCATATAACATCTTCTTAACTACCATGACAAACAAATTGTTAAGGTTTGGGGATATGTGTGGACTAAATATATTTCAAGCAAGCTATTGCAAAAAAATTTCCAATTCTACCAAGCTTTGAGATCTTCATTTTTCTTTGTATGTTACTTTTGGTGTTAATTTGATTGATTTCAATCCCATCTAAGTGATACCCCTGACTCTTTCTTGCAACACCAATGTTTCCTAGTCCACTTGCAAGATATATGTTTTTATGTGTGTCTCTTTCATTCCATTATTAGACTTTTCAAGTTCTATATGAGCATGAGGTTTGCAATCGTGATATAGAGACTACAAAGTGGGCTAAAGAGGGTTTATACAATCATGCTTCAAAGTATGATCTTTTGTAAATAGAAGGTTCCCCAATGCATAATCTAGATGGAGTTTGTCACAATTATTTTGCTTCAATAGCATTGTCAAGCTCATTTTATATCTTGATTGATTCAAATTTGTGGGTGATTCAACTTCTAACAAATGAGATACAATTATTTATCACTTTCCTCATAAGAGAGGATTGCATCCTTGGGTCCCCTTAAGTAGTTTACGTTTTGACATTTGGAGACCAAAACTCTTCTTTATTCTATTTACATAGATTTATTCAAACCAAACCCTTTCAGAATGTATATTATAGGTACCTTGTTTAATCTTATTCCATGGGAGGCACTCAATAAATATGTTATGAAGGATATATACATATATACATGTAGTACATTCACGTCACTTGGATCTTTTAACTCAACCACTCTTCCCAAAGATGGTTTTCTACACCAAGCACTTTTACAAATGGAGGATAGTATCATAATCACTCAACTCTTCTAACTTCATTAGCATTAGTTCCATGGGTAATGTTTTTGAAAAGTCAAGGGTTGGTTCTCGCCAACATCGAGTGAAGTTTAGTTATGATATTCTTCCTATCCAAATAGTTTTTGTCTTTGTTCCCTCTATGGGATTGAGATCAAGGAGCATTGCATATTTAGATCCCTATTTATTGTTAAATACAAGAAGTATCTTGCTAATCTAGAAAGTTTCATGAGCCTCCTTTTATACATTATCTTAATATTATGACCAATGGTGTTTGGCCCTTTCCTCCAAGAAAATACTACTTTAAGTGTATGACATTATAGAAAAGTTCACTAGATACCAAATGCTTGCCTCATTTTTCAACACATTTCTATTTTGCAAGTGTTAAATGTCCTTTAGATGTTATAATGTTTCACCCTAACAAGTGCTCATTAATGAGACACCATTCTCATCCTTAACACATTGAGACATGTTTCCCAAATTTCTCATTCTTGCAACATCGGTTGCCCTTCTACATCCTTCAACATTAAGAACCTTTTAATTCTCATAAATTGTATTATGAGAACAAAGAGTATTCTTGTATCACCATTTTTCTTCTTACTTAAAGTGTTTCTTTGACATTGTATGTTAGGAAAATTTATAAAGAAGCAACTTACACCCCCTCTACTGATCATCTAGCCTACTCCCTTAGCCCTAAATAGTATATTGTGTAACTATCAAATCTTCCATCACTTTTTTATGGTAATTGATAATAATGGTCCTTTTATTTCATATATATCAATCCAAATGAGTAAGTATGGTGTTCTCCAAATTTTGTATTAGATTTCTAAAGTAGTGGTCTTATGAGTGCTTGCACAATCTCCTATAATCAAATATTTACTTGCATGTGTGCTTAGCTAATTACTTTTATATCTATTTACCTCATATCCTTCTTCTCTAGCTTAAGTTTGTTTCTCGACTAAAAAACTAGATCATATTTAATAGAAACCAAAATACAAGGATAGTTTTAATCTAGGACTAGCTTTTACCCATCTCTATCAATATACTTGGTATCTTCTTTCTTACTCAACATTTCTTTATGTTTCATGGTATTTTTAAGATGGAGATGGCAAGGGAACGCTATACACACATAAGTATATATGTAAACACACACATGCATAGTGTGCATGTATACACACACAAGAGAGATTAAAAATATATAAAGTTTTTCAAAAATAATAAATAAATGAATAAATGTTACAAGAGTACATAGTATGTTTATAGGGAATAATTAAGGAGATTGGAAAAAATGTATACTTAGTAACTATATTGACCCTAATTTTAGCAAACGAAATAGAAGCATAAAACAAATGATGTGCCTAACCTATAGAACTAAACCACTCAAGAATACTATCCAAGAATCCAAGTTGTTCTCATCATGAACATAGGAACATATTGTTTCCATGTTTAGAACACAATTAGAATAAGTGTGGATAAGCATGTGATCCCAAGGGCACATTGTTTGGAGAGATTTAAAATATATCAAGGAAACTATCATCTCCAACTTCCCTAAAATGCATTTGGAGCTACCTATACATTTGGTAGAAAATCATTATATTTGGCAAAAATAGGGTGTGTTTAATTTAAATGCCTTCAAACCATGAGTTTTATTTGTGTAAGCAATGTAAATATTCAAAGGTGTTTCCTTCCTCCTAGGAATAACAACTACAGTGATTGTGAGTGGCAATTTGTATGAATGAGTGAGTTACATAGAAAATGTGTTTAAGGTTTCATAAGAGATGTGGCAGCATGTGGGCCCAAGGGTGTCCCATATCATCCCATGTCTTGAGAATGGGTCGGAGATGAGACACATGGTTGGGGTAGGGATATGCCCCTATGAATTTGTGTTATCTATTCCATTATAATTCTATTTTTCAATTCCTTGTCATTGCTCTCCATAATCTTAAATTATAATATTATGTTTGGATAAATGATCTACTAAACCTGTCATATTGTCTATCTAACATTCCAAATGCACATTTAACTATATTTATTAATTAATTGAAATTCAAAATATAACATAATTTTAAATTTTAATTAATTAATAAATACAATTAAATGTAATTCCAGAATGTTAATAGACTGACATTTGCTGCTGCTTCCCGGTTGTTTCGTTGCCTCACTCTTCAATACGAACAATTATACCCTTATTTCCTCTTAACTTGTGGAAAGTTGGAAGTGCCAAAACCTCGCCCCAATGTAATTCCTTTTGAGTTAGCCCTTCCTTTTCCAGCGTCTCCCAAATATTCAATAACGGGGGAATTCCATAGCGAGCTAATAGAAGGGTTTTTGAGGGATCTGGACCGCTGAAGAACGATCAGATCCCGCATCAGAGAGCTCTTCTGAGATATTCTCCTTGTCTTCTGCATGTGAAATGGTTCTTCAAATGTATACAAATCAGTCAAGTGTAAAAGGTTTCATGGAGTGCAGGGACGACACAGACGTTCTGGTCATGATAGAAGTAAAACCACAACTGGTTTCTAGGCGGATCACAGAATGAAGCAGCAAACTACCCAGGCATTTTCATGCAACTTTTAGACAGGACTAAAAATAACATCGGAAAAAGTCCTAAAACAGAATTCCCTCTGTTCATCTCTAATTCAGTATTTACCCAATTCAAGTAACAGGACGGCTCCAAATAACACTACTGTAATGAGAATTTCAGCTTTGCATTTAGAATAAATTTATTTAAGTATTACCCAATTCAAGTAACAGGTAGGCTTCAAATAATACTGCTATAATGAGAATTTCAGCTTTGCATTTAGAATAAATTTATTTAAGTATTACCCAATTCAAGTAACAGGTAGGCTTCAAATAATACTACTATAATGAGAATTTCAGCTTTGCATTTAGAATAAATTAAGTGTATTAGTACACTCACCAGTAAGAAACGACGCATTTAGTGTTGCTGAATAGTATAAACCACCCGCAATGATAGTTTTGCTCTGCCTGCGATTCAAACCTGAGACACAAGGCAGATAGTTCAGGGAACAAATCTTTAAGTTTATCGTGAAAAATAAAATCACAGTTGGACTCCAAAGCAAAAAATGGCCCTCAAAACCCATTCAAAACCCGGCAAACAAACTTTATCAAACTCATTAAAACGGCTCATGTCAGGTCAAAATTCCCTTTAAGAGAAATATTGATGTCCCGAATGGAATGAAGGCCAAACTAGAAAGTCTTTACACAGAGCTCTGCCATTTTTGTTTCCTACTAGATGAGTATTAGATAGTTTAAAATAGTAATTGGCACAGGCTTCTTTTGCTTCTTACAGATAGCCATGAACCATTTAAACTTTTTCCCTTTACAGATAGGTATTGTCAGAAGATGAGCTTTTAATTATTATTAATCAAATTAGTAGGAGATAATACTGTTTTATGGGTGTATAAATAGGTGCTATCCAAAATATGCCACAATTTTTTCAGAATGATTCTACGGACTGAAAAATAAGCTGTCATTTTCTCAACAGGGTCGAAGATAAAATTCTATCTTTGCCTACTCTAATATTCCATAACTGATGACTTGCCAGTTCAAGATGATCGCTGAGATAGGTCTAAGCAAGTCTTCTGAATTTAAAATAAAAATTATCTTCTATAAGCTAAAAAAATGCAGTATATTTCACTTGCAAAAATAAAGCTCTAGACAGAAAAATAACCGGTTGAAATTGTCTTCTCTATTATGTGAGGCTACAACCTCATTTCCGTACCCTAAGGAAATTGAACACGGCACCTTATCTGGTAATAACCCCTTGAAATTGATTTATTTGTTAATAATACGTTAATTTGCTGTAAAAGTATCTCTATTACTTTAAACATTATCTTGCTAATGGCAATAACCCAGGCTTAAACTTCACACTATAATTAAACTCCTCCTCATTTTACCTTTTACTGATCACTGAATTCTTGAAGATTTTAAAGAACCTTAAACAAAAAATAATCTGTAAATTTATGATTCTAATTCCTAATATAGTTTGTTTTGTTAATGATCACTCAACTGGAGAAAAATCTAGAGAAATTACCTGCAACATGTACCTGAAAAGCTCAAAATACTACAATATAATTAACAAATCAGTTTAATTCAGTCCAGAGCATGCAGAAGTACTTCTGAAAAAGAAGCCTAAAATAAATCCTACCAAACAAGTGCCGAATCCCTTGCATATTTTTACATGGTAAACGCAAAAAACTTCTCAAACAAAAACCCAGAGAGTGCAAAAGAATGCTCAAGCTTTACCTTCAGACATGAATGAAACGCCACTAATAATCGCCTGAAAAAGCTTCGAATCTCCGCCTTGAACGCATGCCTGCGCAAATAAGAAACCAAACTTCAACCTTCTCGTATAAAATCAACTCGCAGAGGCTCATAATTTTGTACTGCGACTTCCCCCAAAAAAATATATATACATAATTAAATTAAGCAGTTGAACTCTGCTGCAGAAATAAAATGACAGAGACTACACACATTTTCTGGAGCCCACTCCTCTCAATGCTCTCACCCTGCAATTCTGTCATCAAAACCCAACCGTATATATAATTTATGTATTTATCCCCGACCATTTTAAAAGCTTCTTGTTTTTCTTACCCGACTCATGATTAAACATCGCACATGTTATGTGAATCCCATGGTACGAGAACCGTGATACAGGAGCATAGATCCACGAGCTTCGAAAAAGATGCATGGGATTTATGGATTGCTCCGGACATAATAATAATACCTAGAACGACCATAAAAAATAATTCGACGGATGGGGATGATGGGAAGAGAGATTTTACTTTAGGAAAAAAGGAAATTATATAAAATTGTATTGCCTATACAATTCTTAATGTAGAACGACAAAAGGCAAAATTTTGACATGGAAATTCAAATAGCTTCTTGACTGACTTTGCTTTCACGCATTCTAATTGGTTTGTTTTTTTTGGCTTTTGGCTTTTATACTTGAGTTGGTCCGTATGCATGAGTTTTAGGTTCATGTCAGAGTTGTTTTTTTTTTTTAAATTTGTACCTCTGAAAAGAAAGGTCATATAAGTTGGGAATTTTGTAAGAGTTAATAAGATGTTTATATTTTATATTGAAGTATGAGATAAATTTATATATTATAAATCATCTAAATCAAATTAAATTGTTAGGATATTATAAATTATAAAAAGATAAGATTTTTCTTTTTTTAATTTATTTGTCATTAATGTTTAAATTGTATGTATGTTTGAGTTTTAAGGTTCATGTCTAAGTTGCAATTTTTGAAAAAAATGTCTCCTTGAAAAGAAAGGTCATAAGTTTGAATTTTATAGAAGATAATAAAATATGTATATTTTATGTTAAAACATAATTAAGTATATTTTAAATGGTAGAGAATGAGATAATCTTATATATTTTAAATTACTTAAATTCAATTAAATTGTTCAAACATCATAAACTGTAAAATGATGAACCATCCTTTTTATAATGTATTAGTGCTTTGACTCCAAATCGTTGTGAGTTGTTTTTATAAAAAAATTGTATCCTCAAAAAAAATATCAAAGCTTGAATTTTATAAAAGATTGTGTGTGTATGTGTATGTGTATGTGTATATGTACATACATATGTATGTACATATACACATACGCATACGCATACACATACACATACACATACACGATTAAATATTTCTTAAAAGATAAAAATATGAAATAATCTTCATATACCATAAACCATCTAAACTAAATTAAATAATCCCAACATCATAAATTAATAAGATCATAGCCGTCTTTTTATAGTTTACTTGGTGAGAATGAACAAATTTTAAAAACCAAAATTAACTCTTAAATCAAAGAAAATTTTATACTAGATCAATAATCCAAAAATAAAAATGTGGTAAATTGTTGCCTAAATGTGTGATCATAGGCTCATCTTTTATGATCAAGAGATTTAAAAAAATAAAACTTATTGTGTTGTTTATGGATTTGTGGTATTGGACTCCAAGGACCAAGATTCATAGTATCTCATTCTATGAGGTGCGCAAGTTCTTATGTGGTTTTGTCTTAAAATTTGAAGGAAGAAGAAACAAGTAACAAAGTTTATAAACTTTGTTTGCATGCCTTATCCACTTTCAAATGATGAATTATGGGTGATGACTTCTCACCCATGACAAGACTAATGAGAATTTGGGTGCTTTGAAACTTTCTAATAATTTCTTATAATATATTTGTACTTTTGTAATTTGATTGTAATATTGAATATATTTATTTATTTCAACATGTTGTAGGATTCAATGATAATGAAAAATGTGCAAGTTCTTATGTAGTTTTGTCTTAAAATTTGAAGGAAGAAGAAACAAGTATAAAAATATATAAACTTTGTTTGCATGTCTTATCCACTTTCAAATGATGAATTATGGGTGATAGACTTCTCACCCATGACAAGACTAATGAGAATTTGGGTGCTTTGAAACTTTCTAATAATTTCTTATAATATATTTGTACTTTTGTAATTTGATTGTAATATTGAATAAATTTATTTATTTCAACATGTTGTAGGATTCAATGATAACGAAAAATGAATTTTAAAGAGGTTATACGTATGTATATATGTAAGTAAATTTAGAGTTTAGGATGTTTTTTTATGATAATGTTTATGAGGGAAGAATCATGATGAAATTTAACATTCAGGAAATCTTTTTATGGTAAAGTTTAGGAAGGAGGGATCATGGATGAAATTTAGAGTTTGTTAGAGTTTTTCGACTTTAAGTCATTTTGATGTGTTCATTGTCTTGTGAGTTTTGTCTTTAATTATATGTTTTTTGTGTAGTCTATAGATTGTTATTTATTTATGTAGTTGTGGATGTAGAACCTTAATGTCATTGATCTTGTATTAGTTTTATGATTAATTATTGGTTTACAATGTTTTATTCTAAACTCATCATTATGGTTTGACCCCTTTCAAAAACTCAACTTTATCCTTAATAAAAAATAATCTAAATATATAAAATTATTATCAATATAATGGCTCTAGGAAAATTCATCGCTAGGAAAATTCATCGCAAGAAAAAATGACTTTGAGAAAATTCACCG
The DNA here is from genome assembly GCA_007115665.2 of Sequoiadendron giganteum. NCBI lineage: Eukaryota > Viridiplantae > Streptophyta > Pinopsida > Cupressales > Cupressaceae > Sequoiadendron > Sequoiadendron giganteum. The sequence continues at coordinate 647,406,798 of CM021102.1, forward strand.
GCAACAAAAATTCACCACCATAACAAATCCACCTCATGATAAATTCGCCACCACCAATTCATGGCAATGAATTTTGGTGAATTTTCCCACGATGAATTTGCCCCAAGCTCAATATAATAATAAAGATGTGAAAAAATTAAATTATGTAATATTAAATCAACAATAAACTAACACCAAATATTTTATATTTTTATTATTTTGAATATCAAGTTAAAATCAATCATTTATGCTTAAATTATAATAAACTCATAAAAAGTGATGTCTATTTCATGTATTAATATTTTCCCTTGCAATCTTATAAAAGGTACTACCTATTAGAAGACAACCCGGGCAATGGTAAACTGGTTAAAAGATATATAAGTGCCTGCCAAATTTAAATTCAGTCGACCGTTAGTAACTAATGTATTTATCCAACACGGGGCTGTGGAAAGAAGTGCATGTGTGCAAGAATAATGAATGAATCTGTAACTTGTAATGAAGCCCGAGAATAAGCGTAGCCTGGCTAGTACTCCACCGAAATTTAGAACCATTTTTAGCGTCTTAATTGGTGTGCTAAGTCAAACCAAGTTTTCTTGCAATTACCATATATGATAATAAATATTTGAAGTGTTATGCATGGCATATGATTGTGCATAGATAATTGTGTAACGGCTCGAATTTTAATGAGTGTACTTCACGAGCAGGACTAAGTTGACAACGATGTGTGTCCGAACTTTTATGTTGAAAGGCAACATTGCTTCCCCATTCAATAGAAATGTGTGTAGGGAAATGCTTTTCCAGTATTAACACTTGCCAATGATGACCCTACCCAATACGACATAGCTCTACCTTCCAAGTTCCACATAGCCATCATTCACTCCACAAGAATTGCTATCACTTTCTACTATGAAAACTACTACTTTAGTGTTACATTTATTTGAGACATATTTCCAATAGGTACTTAGGATATATAAAAGAATATTTTAATATAATATTTTTTATTCATTTTTTTTTTTATATAATTCACATTTATTATATATAAATTATGTTGGGATAGTTATTTTATATATAAATTGCATTGTTCTATTATCTTGAGTCATTTTTATAGATGTTTATGGATTCGACTCTTAAATTTTCAAAATTCAAATTTAAATCTTGTTGACTCCCACTCATTTCACTAGTTGATGTGAGCAAATTAAACACGCATTTGCATGATTAATTACTATTTACTCATGTTTAAAGGTTTTCAATTGTATCCATTTTATCATCCATAAATATATTAAAATATGGTGCAATCTTTTATTCATTTTTTGTTATATTTTTTTTATATAATTCCCATTTATTATATCTAAATTATGTTGGGATAGTTATTCCATGTATAAATTGCATTGTTCTATTATCTTGGGTCATTTTTATAGATGTCTATGGATTCAACTCTTAAATTTTCAAAATTCAAATTTAAAACATGTTGACTCCCACCCATTTCACTAGTTGATGTGAGAAAATTAAACACACATTTGCATGATTAATTATTGTGTACTCATATTTAAAGGTTTTCAATTGTATCCATTTTATCATCAATAAACATCATTCAACTATCAATTCATATTTGAGGATAACCCTAGTAACACTTTAGTTTGGTGCACTAAAAAGAACAACATTTAAATCAATATCTTCATCTAGGATATTTGCGCAATTGTTTGTTGGTTGTCAACCATTTACACAACCATACAACTAGTCTTTTTGGGGAGATTGGACTAGGAGAACATGTACCCTACAAATCCATAGACACATAAATGATTTGCAAGCACAAATTCAACCAAGATAAATCTACATAAATCTCGCACATAATTTGAGGAAACATACAAACAAAGAGGTCATATTTCTAGTCTCAAGTTGATCCAAATTCTAGAACCACAACAAACTTATTCAACTTTGAAGCTAGAGCTAATTACCACAAACTTTCTTTGCATTTACTTTTCCATAATTAGCATTTTTAGAATTAAACATCCACCATTATCAATTATTACTATAAATTAGTGTATGCTTATGTATTTGCATCCTATTTAATTAGCCTAGATCAAGTTTAGAAAAAAAAAAATTCCTTTAATTTTTTTTAAACCCATATGTTCTTACATGATTGATTTTACCTCTAGAGTGATTTGATTTCTATTTGAGTTTAGAGGATAAATTCACAAGTAGGAAAAATTATAGCTAAGAGAGTGGAAATATGTTTAGTTCTAATGAAAAGCTTGAAAAAAGTATTGTTATATAATGCCATCTTGAACAAAGAAAGAACATAACATATGTATGAAGAATACTATTGTGTATTCATTGATGTTGGATGTGTGTACAATTAATATATAAAAGTTATGACGAGAAGCATGGTCTTTTGATCAAACAATGAAAAGATGTGCTTAATCCATAGAATATAGTAGGGCTTATTGGAAAATTGGAAGACTAGTATACATATTGTAAAGTGATGTGTATTTATTCAATAGGTTGTGAGCTAAGCCTTCCATAAAATATTAACAAGTACCATACAATAGGCTATCAACTAAGGCTTCCATGATATGCTAGCACGTGTCATCAGTGTATGGTGCACTTTTAATGTGGTCAAATTTGTGCCAATTATTATATTTTTATGATATCAATTGGTTGGTATAGTCATGTGGATATGCTTCATACGTCATCCCACTATTTAATTAGAATAAAATTATTGATTTTAGTACATGGGATAGTAGTTGTCATCTTTATAAGAACTATATATTATAAGGGTTTACCAAATGTAAAGCATTGATTTTAAATATTGTAATTAGAGTTTATGCTCTCGTAGGAGGATTACCCCCCTTAAGGTGTCATTAGGAGGATTTACCCCTTGAAGTGGCTATTATATGGTGTTTCCCTATCGTAAGAGTGTATTTAATTATAAGTATGTTGGTTCATAGCATCTAGTACATCAAAGCTCTTTCTAGGGTAAAGTATAAGGAATTTATTAATATTTTTCTATTCTAGGCTAAATTTCTTGTAGCAAGTTATATTCCTCAAATAGCTCTTCAAAATTGACTTTAGATTTGCTTGAAAGAGGACTTCAAGAGATTTTAAAAAGGTGTTCATATTAAATATTTGGAGTGATATCAAAGGATATATGGTAATCTAAAGTTAATCTTGTGATTAGAATTTAAATGAATTGTTAACATGTGACTTTTAAATAATTTTGATATCTTGCAAATTGGGTGTCAATTATTATTTTTGTGCAAGTGGAAAGAAGTAATTAAATCTACCTGTCTACATTATTTCCTTTTTGGATCTATGGTAGAAAAGGTGGTCTATTAACATATTTTTTTGGAAACCTTAGTTTCCATTGTGAATCTTTAAGCCTATTATAAACAAACTTATGAAATTAATAAAGGATGTTATGTAAGAAACAAATCCACTTAATGTTAGTTTTCATAAATTTGAGGGTGCTTTGGATAAATATTATCTTAATCCATGTGTGAAAGAAGAATATGAAAAAAATAGATGCATGGATAGATTTGGAGGATAACTATATAATATGGTATGAGGATATCTTTCATTTCAATGAGTAATTTATTTGGGATTATGTTCAAAGAGGTTCCTCTACAAGATACACAAATTATTCTAAGCTTACTTTTGATGATTCACGACTATCAAAAGAGGTTCTTCCAAATTAGTTATCAATGACTTTTCATAAATATTAGATTTTCTTCCTCTAAAATAAAATTAGACGGTTTTGACCACATGGATGATATTTTCTTGGTTGATCCATAAATAGATCCATACGATTCCCTTGAGTGTCATCATTAGATTAAAGTTCAAGAGTTCATTATAAATATTTCAATGCACTATTATTAAAGCTTCTACCTATTTAAGTTGGTATATAAGCTTCATATCCAAACAAAGAAAAAATAAGTGAAAGATGAAGAAGAAAATACATTAGCAGGCTTCAATCTAATCCTCAACCTTTGGGAGAAACATATTTTGTTATGTAATGTAAATGACTTTTATTTATTTTAAAGCTCATATTTTGTCACATGCTATGTAGTTGATAATTGGGTATTTCTCTTCATGTTTCAAGGATGAAACATGTAAAGGGGAATATAATGTAATGTATCTAGGGATATGTTATTATGGTGTGTTATGTAGTAAATAAATAAATTAATGGGTGTATATGCTTTGTAAGTCATCCTAGTAGCTAATTATAATACAAATATCCATATCACATGCATGAGATAGTAGTAGTTGCCTATAGCAAGACTATATATTGTAAGGGCTTACCAAGTGTAACGTATTAGTTTTGAATATTATAAAGTATGATTAGATCAAGCCATATAATTTATCAAAGCTTATTGGAAAATTAGAATACTAGTTTACATATTATAAATGATGTGTATTTGTATAATAGGTTTTGTGAGTTAAGCCTTCTATTATATGCTAACAAGTTTCATGGGTGTATGGTGCACTTTCCATTTGGCCAAAATTATACCAATTATTGAATTTTTATGGTGCGAGTTGGTTGGCATAATCATGTAGAGAAGGCATGGTTAGGTGTTAGATGACTATGGAACTAAAATATATATTAGCACAATAATCAATTATTTTGACTTTAATATTGTTGGAAGCTAGTATTACAACCAATTTATGGTCAACTTTGTAGTGTGCACACATAGTCTAAATGAGTATGATTTCCTTAATGTTATCTAACCTGTACAAGTGGAAATTATGTGTGTTGGACTTTTCTATGTGTCACTATCTAGCTAGGGAGTTTAAAACTCTAGGAGGTCCTTTTATGTGGGATACTATTCATGGATAACACTCAGATTCCTTCTAGTGAACATGATCAATGTTTTCCCTAGGAATAATTAAGCCTCTTAAGATAGGAAGGCAAGGTCAAGTGTAGTGCAACATTGCCAAGGAGTCACATTAAGGCAATACCAAAACTCAAAATCTTAAGACTATAAAGCACACGATAGCAATAATCTCCATTAGAGGTGAGGTTAAATCACCAAATGTAGGTATTTTCATTCATAAAAAAGAGGTTGATGAAGAACTAAAATCATCTTAAAAGGTTAAAAAAAGACCATATCTCCTAGAGACCATTTTACTCTATGATTTATTCTTCCAAGTAATGGCACAAAGCAAATAAGAGAGCTATGATGCCTTGAACATGAGTAGATTAGTGTGATGATATGTGACATAATATCAAGCCTTTATGTTTGAATATTAATTATTTGTTTTTTATCTGAGATCAAAAGATAACTTTGGATTTGAAGGAAAATTTATAACTAAGCCAATGGTAATAGGTTTTCTTCCAATATAAATCTTTAGTTGTGGAAGGATTATTATATAATTCGATGACAAAACTAAAGCAAATACATGAGAAATATATGAAGAATATTATCACATGTATTCATTGATATTGCATGCATGTATAATTAATATACAAAGACTATGATAGGAAGCAAGATCATGTGATCAAGTAGTGAGAAAATACATAGACCTAATTTACTAGAAGTGTTCTATAATACAACTCTACATCAAGTTACAAAGTGTAATAGGGCTTATATGAAATTTAGAAGACTAGTTTACATATTATGTAGTGATGTGTATTTATACAATATGTTATCAATTAAGCTTTTCATAAAATGTGAGCTAGTTTCATACATGTATGGTGTGAATTTAATTTGGCTAGAATTATCCTACTTGCTCGATCCATGTGGTGTTAGTTGCTTGGCATCATGTGGTGTAAGCATAGTTAGGTGTTGGATGCATATAGAACCAAATTTAATGTATTGTGTAGATGCATGTACTACCCCTACATAGGTCATGCATAATGCAAAAAGGTTACAAGAATTGACAATAATGTTGTGCAAAAGTGGAGACTCTTAAAGTTACATGATGTGACTAAAGAGTGCACATGTGTTTTTTGTATTGCCTTGCATATAATTATTTAAAATTATGTTTGTATTGATGTGTCTTAATCCATTCTACCAAAATAATTTATCCACATGCACTATATTATAGCAAGTAATATGCACACAAGGGACATGTTGCAATATGGAAGGCATTGAGGTCAAGTCATTGATGTTTAATTTTTCCACATAAAGATTGGAATTAAGGTAGCATAATTATTAGTAGGCTCATTATTTTTTGGGTGTACGTTTTCTTAAATCATTCACAATTATATTCAAGACCATATTAATTTGTGGAAATACTTTAGAACAATAGTGACTAAGTGATCAACGAAACACATGCTAGATGTAAAGAATAAAATCATTGAATAAAATAATATCATAAGGTCCAAGGAAATAACTTTGATAAGATCATATCATCATATGAAAATACACAAATACAACACAATAAAAGTGTGTAAATGAACATGTAATGTAATTAGAGATATGGTATAATGGTGTATTATGTATTAAATAGATAAAAGTGTGGATGTGTGTGCTTTGTAATTCATCTCACTAATTAATTACAATAAATTATTAATTGCACATGCATGAGATAATCATAGGTTTTTTAACAAGACCACATATTGTAAGGGTCTACCAAGTGTAAAGCATCATTATTAAATATTGTAATTTGGAGTTTATTCTCTTTTATTAATATTTCCCTTACAAATTGGCATTAGGATGACTTCCCCCTCAAAGTGGCTATTGCATGGTGTTGCCCCACCTTACCAAGTCTTCAAAAAATGACTATAGATTTTCCAAAATAGGACTTTGAGAGATGTTTAAAAAGAGGTCACATTAAGGATAAAAAGCGATATCAAGAGAGACACATGAAAATTTTAAGTTGACCTTGTGATTTATATTTTAGCAGATTTTTAATACACGACTTTTGGATAATTTCAAGACATCTTACAAATTTTGTGAGGAAATCAAATGTTATTTTTTGTAAGTAGAAGGAAATGACTAACAATACATTTCTACATTATTTCTTTTTAAACTATGGGTTGGATGAGGTAATCTATTTAAAAGTAATTTGAAACCTTAGTTTTCATAGTATTCCCTAAGCTTGTTATAAACAAACTTATGGAATTAAAGAAGGTTGTTGTGGAAGAAACAAATGCACTTAATGTTAGTTTTTATAAATTTAAGGCTTCTTTGGTTAAATCTTATCCTAATCCATATGTGAAATAATAATATGAAAAAGAAATAGATACATGGATAGTGTAGACATCTAAATTTGACCACTTATATTTGACCAAATTTACCCTTTTCGTCTAAATATTCTTTTATTTGTATTAATTAAATAATTTTACTATTATTTAATTAATCCCCCTAAAGTCTTCTAAACCCTTAAAGTATTTAGTTAAATAATTAAATACCTTACCCCCCTAAATTATCCCTTTCTTCCAAGGAATTAAATAAATAACCCACTTATTTAATTCCCTTTATGTCTCATCCACAGATACATCCCTAATCCATGATTAAGATGTGTCACATCCTCCAACTTTTGCAAGTTGGCTCCTAATCATCATTAACCACCTAATCCTCTTCTGATCCTTCAACCTTAATCTAATCACTTACCTTTTATGGCATGTCCTTAAGTCAACCTTTCATGGTACTTACCTTATTAGGTTTGATCTCTTCCCCATGTGAATTAAAAATTCACACTTATTCCCCCCATGCATTTCTCTTCCCCATAACCTCTCATAGGTCACATCAAGTACATGGGACAAGGACCTCCTTTAGGAGGACCTTGTCTTATCCATGAGTTTCTTCCAAACTTGTGAATTTAAAATTCGCTTTTATTTCTCCAATGCCCTTTCAAATCCCCATGGTGACAAGAGTGGACTTTCTAAAAGACCTCACTTGTCACTTTCAGCCCCACTTGGGAACAAGGAATTCATTTTTAAGTGCAAGTACCTTGGGACCACATGGCCTTTTCCATATCACCCTGTCCTTTATCCATCTCACCCTCCACATGGAAATATGTGAGGGCTTGTGAATCCTCAACTCACCTCAACCCTTCATCTTGTCCATGGTGGATCAATCTCAGCCATCCATTTTTCTTTAAATTGAGGGTCTTGGCCTCAAGTTAAAGAGGTTAGAATTTGGAGATTTAGTATACAAAGTCATTATTGCCCTCAAGCCTTCAAGCCTTTCTAGCCATTATTGCAACACTCTTGCATTCAAGCATTTGAATTCAAAGCCATTTGCATTCTCACCTACCATCTTCCATCATTCAACCACCTCCATTATTGCAAGCTTGCCATCAAGGAGCACACATCAAGAGCATCACCAAGGGCCAACCACTCCATCAAGCTAAACAAACAAAGGTATAATCATTCTTGTTGTTTTGTTTAGTTTCAACTAGACCTAATCCGAGGTGTTGTTGTGTTCCTTTTCCATTGAAATTATTTAGTTTTACATTTTTAGATTAAAGATTTTCACTACACACATTTTTGGCATGCCCAGTGGGACCCATGTCATGGGTCCATTACTTTCACGTTTTCTATTTTTTGAAACCTTGTAGGTTCAGGAACACAGAGGTGACTCTACCCTAAAAGGGGAAACTCTGCTCAAAAAAGGGTGGCCTTGCCCACGAACAGGCAACCCCACCTTAAAAGGGGTAACCCCGCCCAAAAAGCCAAATTTTCAATTTCTGCTTTTTTAATTTTTTTGAATTTTTGCAGGTTCAGGTCCATGAATAGGCAACTTCGCCTAGAAAGGGGTGACCTCATCCATGAACAGGCGACCTCGCCCTAAAAGGGGCGTCCCCACGCAAAAAAGCCAGATTTTCAATTTCTACTTTTCTATTTTTTCTGACTTTTTGTAGGTTCAGGTCCAGGAACAGGCAACCTCGCCCTAAAAGGGGCAACCTCGACCAAAAGCCAAATTTTCAAGTTTTTCTTTTTTATTTTTTCTAAATTTTTGTAGGTTTGGGTCCACAAATAGGCCACCCCACCCAGAAATAGACAACCCCACCCACGAACAGGCGACCCCGCCTAAAAAGCTACATTTTCAATTTTCAATTTTTTTTTTTTTTCTGACTTTTTGCAGGTTCAGGTCCACAAACAAGCAACCTTGCTCAAAAATAGGTGACCTCACCCATTAACAAGTGAATCTGCCCACAAAGGGGTGATCCCACCCAAAACCTTATTTTTTGTTTCTATTTTTTCAGTTTTTCTGACTTTTTTGCAGGTTCTGGACAAATAGGCGGCCCTACCCAAAACATAAAGGCAACCACGCCCGAAACAGAGGTAAAACAGGTGAACAACCTCTCAGAGCTTTTTTATTTTATAATTTAGTTTATGACTATTTTTCCATTTTTGACTTGCTAACATCTATTTCTTGTTGAGTGTGTTTTGTTACTAACATTTGTGTAGCTCGCTCCTCAAAGACATAAAAATGAAACTACTAACATTTGTTATAGAGGAGAAAGCTTGTTTAGTTAATCTCTTGTTTTCATTTCTAAACTAGGAACATAGGGTTAATTAAAGGGTCAATAAACTTGTTTGCCATGTTTGAAAGTGGGCTATTGACATATCCAATCCCCTTGCACCATTTGGTGATCCTGGGTGAAGAGAAATCATAGTCCACTTAGTCATTTTTACCTATTTTTATTTTCCTAGCAGGACCTACTTGGGGATTTCATCACCCCAAGGGAAGATTCCAACCGCGTGTATCGGCAGGGTATATAAAGGGAGGAGACCAAAGTTGTACCTCAATCTAGTCATATTGTGTTTGGCAGAGCATCAAAGCTAGGGTGATCCCTAGACAAGACATGAAGAGTTGGTCTGAGCTCCCAGCCTCTTGCTGGCTACTCTCGGCTCACGCCTGTAGATGGGCTGGTGTTCACGGTTGTGCCCCACGTACTATGCGTATATTAGGGATGCCCTTAGATGCCTTGTTCAGCCTAGATAGAGGACCTTGTTGACCATACCCTTAATACTAAAACTAGGCATGTGTTGTTTGAAGTGTTTTCTTGTGAAAAACCAATGATTGTCAATAAGTTTTGGCCTTTTGCTTGTCGTTTTTGTCCTTTGTCTTAACTTTTTTGACTTAGGTTCAGACCAATACATAAAGGTGACCCTGCCCTGAAACAGGTGAACTTGCCCTCAAAGGGGCAACCCTTCCCTTAGAGGGACGACCTCGCCCTTCCTATTTCAACCGTTTTTCACCAGGACCAAGTCAAAATTCACCATTTTTCTTGAAACAAGCAGCCTTGCCCTCAAAGGGGTGACCCCGCCCTCAGACAGGTGACCTTTCCCTCAAAGGGGTGACCTTGCCCCTTGTCTCAATTGATGTTTATCTTGTCCAAGTTGAAATTTTAGCAGTTCTTCCTATTTAGGTGACCCTGCCCCCTGTTTGGGTAACCCCGCCCATTGTTTGGACAACCCTGCCCAAGTTCGGGTGACCCTACCCTCAAAGGGACGAACCTGCCGTAAAAGGGGTGACCTTGCCCTTCGAACAGTCATTTTCAACCTCTGTTCACTAACTGTTACCTCATTTCAGATGCTCATTTTCTGGTTCTGAGTGTTGTTCCCTTATTCTGGGTAGTCATTTAACCATTCCAACCATTTGTCTGTCCATTTCGGATATCCGTTTGCCCATTCCAAATATTGTTCCCTCATTGTGACCGTTTGTTTTCCCGCTCTGAGAACCCATTCACCCATTTTGAGAACCTGTTTTCTCGTTTTGAGTGTCATTCCTCTGTCTCATGCATTCGTTCACCCGTTTCAAGTAATCGTTCACCCATTTTGTGCATCCATTTTGCTATCTTGACAATCCATGTGTCTGTTCATCCCCTTTATTAACATCATTCGGCTATTTAGACAAGTTTGGAGGTTGTTTAGGCATCCCTACCCTTAGGCAAGTGACCTTGCTCTCGGACAAACAACCTTACCCTTGGACAGGTGACCTTGCTCTTGACAGGCGACCCTGCCCGAAGACAAGCATCCCTACCCTTGGACAGGTGACCCTACCCTTGATAGGCAACCCTACCCTAGGACAAGTGTCCCTACCCTTGATAGGTGACCTTGCCCCAGGGTAGGTGTCCCTGCCCTTGGACAAGCATCCCTACCAAAGGAACATGTGTCTTTGTCTTTTCTTCTTCATGTAGGGCCCCGTTCGGGTTTGTTTTGGTGTTCGTTCAGCTACTTTCTACCTTGTTCATCGCATCTAAAGAGTCAATCCTTCATACCACAATTAGCCCACATATTCTTCAGTCCAAAATCATCATACAATCATACCTCCTCATCCTATCCATCCCCCAACCATCCAATTTAAAAAAAAAAACTAGGAATTTATTTACCCCAACTTGTTGGGGTCATAACTTTCTACTCGGTGCTCAGAATTCAGAACCGTTTACACCGTCGGAAAGGTCTCCTAGAGTAATAATTCAAATCCTTAAATAGTGTGCCTTTAGCAACCCAATTTTAGGAACTGACGCAAGTTTCAACCCCAAATTCCGCTCCGAAAACCTTCGAAAACACGATTTACTACGACATAGAAAAAAAATAAAAAATTAATTTTCGGTTTTTTCTCAATCCTGTCACCCCTGGACTATTCCGAAGCATAATCTAAGCTTTAATCTAGTCCTAATCTAAGCTCCAATCCAATTCTAATATGAGCTTTAATCCCATCCCAATCTGAGCTTAACCTAAATCCCGATTTGAGCTTTCGTCCATCTTTTGATATCAAAACACATCTTAAGATCTCATCTTCCTTCTTCTTCTAATCCATCCTATTTATCATTCCATCATCTAGTCCCCCCCATCTTTTCAATCCATATATGTTTCATCTAACATCATGAATCCTTATCCTCCTCCCGCACAATAAGTAATTATAGTCAAGGGGAATCCTAACTACATTGATGACGATAATGAAAGTCTTGTTGATCAAGAAGAGTGTAATATAGATCCCCTTGATGTTATCATTGCTAGCAAGATTTTTCCGATCACCTCCCAAAATCGAACTACTCCTCCAAACTATTCCCCCATGTCTCCATCCACACCTAATAATAGTCTTTATGCTACCCTTGACAAGGGATATCCGGTATCCTCACCATCCACATATTCATCATGTCCTCCCTCTCAACCTCTATCATATCCAACATCCACATCCTCCTCTAGTAATCCACCATCCCCATACTCCTATCCTTATCATCATCAACAATCCCAATACCTCTACCTTAATCCCTCATCCCACTCTTCCCATTCTAATCCAACACACGCTCCTTCCTATCATAATTCACCATCCCAATATTCCTCTTAACCTAATCCACCATCTCAATCTTCTTATCCTAATCCATCATCCATATCCTCCTATGCCAATCCATCATCCATATCCTCCTATGCCAACCCACCATCCATGTCCTCCTATGGTAGTCCCCCACCTGAATCTTCCCATTCTAGTCCCACATCCACACCTTCCTATCACAATCCACCATCCCAATATCCCTACCTTAAGTTCACATCTACATCTTCCCATCTTAATCTAGCTTCCACATATTTCTATCTTAATCCTCCATCCATGTCCTCCTACATGAAGCCACCACCAACATCCTCTTGTCCTAATCCATCATCCCAACCTTCCCATCCTAATCCATCATCCACATCTTCCTACTCTTACCCACCATCCCAATATTCCCATCCTAATCCACCACTCACGCCTTCCTATCATAATCCACCATCTCAATATTCCTACTATAATCAACCTTCCCAATCTCCCCAACCTAATCCAACATCCACATCCTCCCATGTTACTTCCCCCTCCATTGCATTATATATTAATCCTTTCTCCAATTCATCCAATCCTAACCCACCAGTCTCTAATCCTAATCCTCCATCATACCTTAATCCTCCATCCAATCCTAACCCACCAGTCTCTAATCCTAATCCTCCATCATATCTTAATCCTCCATCTAATCTTAATCCACTGATCCCTAATCCTAGTCCTCCAACCATCCATAATCCTCCATCCATTCCCATCACCCCACCTAATCCTACATCCCTTCCAACTATTATCCAAGGACTCGTGATAGAAGAGACATCCCAGAATCCACATCTTGATGTTGTGAAACAATGCCCTCCCACTCTATCATGTACAGTTACTAGTGACGAGATCCTCCTCCATCCTACACCTCCCACTACCATTACCCTTCCTAGCACCATCCAAATAGTTGAGCACATCAAACCCACTGAATCCCCATCTTCTACTACTAGATCTACCCAATCCATTGGAGACATCCACTCCCCTCCTCCTAGTCCTAATATTACCGAAATTCAATCCCAAAACCTTCATGAATCCTCCATCCTGCTATCTCCCCCACCTGAGGAGTCCCTCCAACACTCCTCCCTCGTCATGCCTCCCACACAAGAAGAGCCATGCCAAGGGCTTGATCAAAATAATACCAACATATCCCCTCCTCCCAATCAAGATCATGCCACCCTTTCCATCCCATCTTAAGATCACACTAGCTCATCTGCTCCATCCTCTGATCCCCTTTGCACTCAGGATCCAATCACTCCATCTTGTGGGCCCTTATCACCTACTATAACAAATCTAGATCCTATCATACCACCTAATCCTGACCCCTTATTCCTTCCTCCTCTCGATCAAGATGTTGTTATTCCATCATCTCCATCTCCTAATCCTTCATTGCCACCTAGCTCTGCTACCCCGACACCGCTTTTATATCACCTCGGTATCATTACACTCACCCATGGTGGTCTTTTTGTAGAAGAAAAACACAATATATGCACCACCCAAAATCCTGTGCCTAATAATGGACTTGCATCATGCTTCTAAAAGAATAAGCATCCCACCATAGATCAAATGGTCAAGATCATGAACTATCAAGGAAAAGGTTTAGGTCTTCATAAACAAGGTAGGTTAGAGCCCATCCAAGTCAAAGAACATCTAGGAACACGTGGTCTTGGATATCTCCCAAGACTCACAATCCAAAAATGTTGGTACAACCTCCATACATCCTAAGTGAACCTCTTCTAAAGGCATGGGAGGAACTTCCCATTGTTCTACCAAATCCTTTGTCACCATCCCCCCTCCTCCATCATATTACCTCAAAACAACCGTACATCTTCCTCCTTCATCCTCTAAGTCCATTTTGGGTCCTTATGTCCCGCCATCCACCATCGTTCATCCTCTATCTCCTACCTCTATTTTGGGCCCTTATATCCCAAATTCACCTCCTCCATCTTATCCTCTTCATCCTCTCATCCATCCATCACCTATCCCTAATACACAACATAAAAAATCCTAAATTCATAACTTCTAACTAGGATCAACAAAGTCACCCCTCCATGCATGTTATCTCACATCCTCTACCCACACACCATCATCAAAAGCCTACCTCTATCACCCCACCCACATCTCCTCCACATCATCCATCTCCTCATACCCATTCCATTGCTACTAAAAGCACTTTGGATGCCAAAGCACAAATACATAAATCCAAACATCCACATGAATCTAAAGCTCCTCATGTCCCCTTCAAAAGACATGCTGCAGAAATGAAAAATCAAATCCGCAATCCCAATCAATCCCAAAGGCCACAAAGGCCCACCAAAGTAAAAATCAAAACCATGTGGATTCCCAATAAAAAAGAGGCCATGCCTTCAAATGAAAAATCCCTGAAGACATCCAAAGTTGCTAATCTCAAAGCTAATCATTTGCATCCTCCATCTCCTAAATCTATTTTGGGTCCTTATGTCCCAAAATTCACTATCCCAACTCCTCCATTATCTCCACACTCTTCATCCATCAACCCTCCTATCATTTCACATCCACCACATGTGCCAATATTGGTCCTGAACACATTCCCTCATCACACATCCATTCCACCATTTCATCCATATGCTTTCCAACCTTCCATCCATTATCCCCCATATCTCCCCAATAAAATCCCTTTAATCCATCCTCTTGCATAATCCATCCATTCTAATAAGGTTGTGCTGACATCCAATAGTTGCTTTACACATGGGATCTTTTTACCTCATATGAAACTTGATGCTTGAGTCCTTCATCTATCCACTTATCCTTATCCATCTCCATCCGCATTTCTGTCCAAAAATCCCCCCCCAAAAAAAAAACAAAAAAAACAAAAAAAAAAAAAGAGAAAAAGAGAAAAAGTCAAAAATCCAAAAAATAGTAAAGGGAAATAATTTTTCCAATGGTGGAAGCTTGGAAAACAAGCACCTTGGATAGGTACCATGATGAAAACCTGGAAAATAGGCGTCATGCATAAATCCCCCATCTAGTCTACTTCTACAATTGGGGGCAGCTTCCACCTATGCATTCCTTTCCTCCATCTCCTACATCTGCCTATCTTCCACATCCTATCCATCATGTCCCATTTATCCTCGTCCCTCCATCTTCCTTGTGATCTTGATAAAGACAGGGGCACATATATATACATTGCTTTGGATACCTCTTGACATATATTCCCTTCATCCATACGCTATCATATTCCTTATCCTCCCCACCTACTTTTTTGATCCATGCATCCATCTACCTTCCTCATCCATCCATCATACCAACACCCATATCCCTTCCTTACCCATATCTCTTATCTATGTCCATCTTACTCCCTTATCTACCCATCCTGCTATCCCTCTTGCCTCATCACATATGACACATCTAAAGTGGGGGCATCTCCTTATTTGCAATAGAGTCCTTGGAGACATCATCCATCCATCCCTCCAAGTAATCCTTTTCATTTCCCCATTTGTTTATCCATCCAATAATCCATTCCATCCTTCCAAATCCTTATCCCTTTATCCACCTATCCTAACATCTTTTTATCTCCCCATCTTTATCCATCCCTCCATTTACCTCTATTTTCCTTTCATCTCATAATCCCTTGTCATTGGTATCTAGCTATAGGCTACTCCCACGCAATCCAATGCCATACGTTACACTATCATCACTCCTATCTATTTCCTACATCTTCCTAATATCTCATCACTTTTTGCCACTCATTTATCCATCGTCTCATCCTCCCAATTCATCTTCTAACTATCCCATCCCTGAGCTTCATCTTATGCGTATTGACCATCCTATCTGCATGACCTATCCTGGCTCCTCATATCCGCTCCATCATCGTATCTCCTTATCATGGTCATCTCATCATCCTTTATCCATTGTTTGTCATTGGTCTTGTGTCAAACTACGTCTCCCCTGTGCTTTCACGTAGGCAAGGTTGATCATTTAATCCACCCCCAGGGTTCTGTCTTTTGTCTATCTTGTCATCTTCCAATGTTTGTCTTTGGCCTTGTGTCGAACTACGTTGCCCCTGCATTTTCACATAGGCAAGGTCGATCGTTTGATCCGCCCTAGGGCATTTTTTCGTCCAATCTGCACCATTCATCAAGGTCTCTATTGTCCTCTTTTTGCTTTTATCCATGGCCTTATGTCAAAATATGAGGGCTCTAGACTTTCTTGTAGACAAGGCTTATCTTTGATCAACCGTCGAGCCCCTAGGTCTTTAGGATGTGTCGATCTTGTGTCCCCTTGGTCTTTAGGGTATGTTTGTTTTGTCTCCTTGTCATTTTGTCATCTTGTCATGTCATCAAGTATGTCCCTATCTAGCTGGTTGTTCACAAACAAAGGTCACTCATATCATGAGGTTCAATCGGTTTCAAATATCCTACATCATGTCGATCATTTAGTTTAGCATCCATCTTTGGCCTCAACAAGATGCATCCTTCCTAACAGACCACATCAATCCCATCCACCCTTTTGATCCTGTGGCAAAGGATGTTTAAAATTTAATTGTGATCTTTTGATTCTTTTGACCTTTTTTTTATCGTTTGATTGTGTTCCTTTTTCCATTGCATTTATTTAGTTGTGCATTTTTAGATTAAGGATTTTCACTGCACACAGATAGATTTGGAGGATAAATTATGTGTTGTATGGTATGAGGATTTCTTTCATTTTTATGAGATAAATTCATTTAAGCTTTTCTTCAAAAAATATCCTCGACATGATGCAAAACATTATTTTCAACTTTGGATTATTCACAATTATTAAAAAAGGTTCTTTTATTAGTTATTAATGATTTTCTTCCTCATAGCTAGCATTAGATATTTTTGACCACATGGATGCTATTTTATTGGTTGATACATACATAGATCCGTATGATTATCTTGAGCACCATCATTTTTGAATTTGTTACATTTATTATAATACACTATTATCAAAGCTTATACCTATTCAAGTTGTTGTACGTGCTCATATATGAACAAAAAAAAAGAGTGAAATAGGAACAAGACAATACATCAACAAGATTCAATTTGGTCTTCAATATTTGGGAAAAACATATTTTGTTATGTAATGTAAATGATCTATTTTATTATAAAGCTCATATTTTGTCACATACTATGTAGTTGAGAATTAGGTATCTATTCTCATATTTTAAGGATGAATCATGCTAAGGGGGATAAAATATCATGTATGCAGAGATATGCTATTATGGTGTATTATGTAGTAACTAAATAAATTTATGGGTGTATACACTCTATAAGTCATCTTGTTAGTTAATTAGTATAAAATAATTTAGTCCACATGCATGAACTAGTAGTAGTTGCTTATAGGAAGAGTTTGTATTCTAAGGGCTTACCAAGTGTAAAGTACCACTCTTGAATATTGTAATTAAAATTTATGCTTTTGAGAGGATTTCCTCGTTGAGTTTCTATTGTATTATGTTATCCTACCTTAATGGTTTAATCTATTATGAATATATTGGTCTATGATCTAGGGTATTTTCATTATTTAGGAAAGGGTTGTAATAGAACATCTAGATATCCTTTTCTATGATATATATCAAATTAAAGCACTATAAGTGTCACAAGAAATTGATATGTAACAACCTGAAATACTAATGGCATGTGATGTGAAGTATTATATATGATAGGATCCTTCTTATTATCATTTATTTGTCTTTCAAGATCAACCATTTTTTGTAACAATGTATCCAAGGCAGAGGGAGAGACAATTGTAGGATTAGGTGTAATTGAATCAATAGAAGATGTATAGTGAGGGTGTGAGATAAGGGTGAGTAAACAAATAATAGAGAAATGAACCACATTAAAAAGTAGATTATTTATGAGGCTAAGGGTAAGTGCAAGAAGTTGGGTTCACTTTTTGACCAAAAAGTGGAAGTGTTTTTTCTTGAAAATCAAAGTTTGTCACAATTGGAGTAAAAAATTTAAGCACTTACACATAGAGTCTTGAAATTTTTTAGTAATATGAAATATAGAATTTTGAGTCTAGTTTCAAATATGTAATTTATTCTAATACCTAGGTGATACAAGAAAATTTCGTATAGGTTTGTACAAAAATCACTTTTTTAAAAGTCACTTTTTTAGGGCCATAACATGCATGTGTATGACAAACATAATTTGACCTAAATAAAATTTATTTTCTAATTGCTTTTGGGGAAAGATGTGTATTATACTAAATCTTGATGAGGATATTTTTTTATAAAAAAAAATTCCAAACACTTTAATTAATTTTTTGTTGGTCCTGTTCTATTTTCGAAAACCCCTCATGTACATAAACAATAATTTCAGCTAAAATAATCATAAAATGGTTTTTTTCATTATGTAAAGAATTATGTCTAGATTGTTGACACATAATTTTTTTTTAAAACTTAAAAAAATAAAAGATTAAAAAATACTAATGCCTAACATTTCAAGTTTATGGACTAGTTTTCTCAAAATTATTTAATAAATATTAAAACAAGCTCAATCTTTAAAAAAATTACATTTTTGAAAACTGGACATCATCATCTATAATGGGGTTTAATTTCATTAAAAAAATTGAAAAAAAAACTCATCACCCATATTGCCAAAGTCATTTTTTTCTCTTGTTGTTAACATGGCCTTGTACTTGGAGGTTCAAGGCTAAGGTTTGGGTTACCATGCCTTTCTCAAGCCTAAAAACAAAAAAAAATGCAGGTTTTGATTTCAATTTTTTTGGAACAAGTACCCATTCTAAAATCACAAAGGGTACCATTTCAAAGCAAGTACTCATTTTGAAAATAAAATAGGTACCCATTATATTCATCATTTTCCATTTTTAGTAAAATGTACTACCACAACATCTCTACTAATTTCTATTTATACGTTCAACCTGAAAAATGATGATTTCTACATTTTTTACATGTGTCTTATACAATCTCTTGGTAATGAAGAGGAAACATAGTATTGGTTGGCTTGATGTGTTGAGGAAAAACATTGGTTGTAACATCCTAGAGTAGATGGTGATAACTATGAGTATCCAACAAGTTATGTGGTTGTAGTACTTGACTGTAAAAATATATAATAAGAAATAATGGTTTGCCTGCATTTGAAGATTATGAAAGATATAAGAACATTATAGACTACTCACATTAGTAGTGGCAACAAGTACAAAACTAGTTAGATATTGAGGGAGACCTACTAATAAATATTTATGGACACTTTCTATGGAAGAACATGAGATAACTATAAACGTGCTATAAAAAGCCAAGATGTAGATGGTACAATGGAATAAATTCATAGTTATGTATATAGGTGTATATATTTAATTGATAATTAATTAATTTATTATCATTCCCTAAAAAATGTATAAGTGATTGCACATGTCCCCTTAATGCGTCCTTTGAGCTCCCCTTAAATCATCATCTTAGAGCTCCCCTTAATTCATCTCATAATTAGAGTTAATTTCCTCACATGACTTAGATTCGGAGCTCATATATCTCCCCTTAAGCCATCTCCTAATTATTGTTAATTTTCTCACATGACTTTGATTCAGGGCACATGTATCTCCCCTTAATTCATTCTCTTACATCCCCTTAATTCATCCTCTTAGCTCCCCTCGAGTCATCTCATAATTATAGTTAATTTATCACATGACTTAGAATCAAGGCTCATGTATCTCCCCTTAAGACACCCTCTTATCTCCCCTTAATCCATATTCTAATCATAGTTAATTTTATCACATGAGTTAGAGTCAAGGTTCATGTATCTATAGTTAATTTATTTACTTGCACCAAATTATATATTCATAAAAATTCTTGCATTCACTATATTTTTTAATCATTTTTGTTTCAAGTCTCCTACAACTAGATGACATTGTTGAGCATTACTTGTGCATTCAACTCGTGAAAACATACTAGATGATTTTCTCTCTAGTAGGCATCACTTGAATACAAGGAATTTCTAATCTAATTTTATTTAATTTCTTATAATTTTCTCACATGATTTGGAGTTAGGACTCGTGTATCTATAGTTAATTTACTTGCATTCATTATATTTTTTTATCATTTTTGTTGTAGGTCTCCTATAAGTAGATGTCATGATTGTCCCTACAAGTTTTCATCATACAAATGTTAGATCATTTTTTAGTCAAACTAAAAGTGGACCTATTAGCTAGTTGTATAAACTCATTTGATGTGGTGAGATATCCCCTCATACTTGATATAATCATGTTATAGTTGTATTACATTGATGTTTTGTGTCTTCAATATATTCTTTCATTCTTACTCACCTTATATATTACATCTTATCATCTTATCAATTATTACAAGATATATTATCAATGCAATTTTGTTGATTACTGTAGACACCTAAAAATGACTAATGCATTTCCATCTCATCATTTCATCATTATCCTCATTAATTATTCTATCTATATTAATTAAATAATTTTTAATTATTTAATTAAGCTAATATTCCTATCTTTTCATTCATAATAATTAAATATTTTTTAATTATACAATTAATTAAATATTTAATTAAGCTCATGAAGATTTACACTTAGCTACAAAAGACAAATCTCCATCAATGATCCTGAAACTTGACATGGAAAAGGCCTATGATAAAGTGGAATGGGACTTCCTTTTTGTCGTCCTCAAAAAATTTGGTTTTGCGAACAATTGGTGCAATTCGATTTCTTCTTGTGTATCTAGTGCAAGTATTTCTATCTTGGTAAATGGTTCCCCTACTAAAAAATTTGTTCCCTGAATGGGGATAAGACAAGGTGATACCTTGTCACCCTTCTTATTCATTCTGATGATGGAAGGATTAAGTAGGTCAATTATTGTTGCAAGAGACAACAAGATATGGAATGTCATTATGGTTAAGCCATTTCCCACCCCATTTCTCACTCTCTCTTCGTGGATGATACTCTTCTTTTTGGTCAGGCTTCTATAAAGGAAGCAAGAATAATTAAAATAGTTCTTTGAAATTATTGTTTGGCATCAGGCCAATCCTTCATATTGAGAAATCTAAAATATTTTTAGTAAATGTGAACCCCTTAGTCAAAGAAAAATTTTTAAAATTTTTGGGGTTCTAAAATGGAACTTTACCCTACAAATACTTGGGAATCCAGGCCTTCTTCTCGGGTTAAAGAGAAGCATAATTTTTGGGACAATATTGTCTCCTCCACTTTCAACAGAATTCTTCTCTAGAAATCTAAATGTCTTTCATTTTTAGGAACTTTTTTATTACTAAGGGATTTCCTTCACTCTTTACCTATTTACTTAATGTCAGTATTGATAATTCCTCATGGGAAAGGACTGGCTCTACAAAAAAATTCAAAAAATTCCTCTAGGTTGAAAATGTCACAAAGAAAAATAAACCCCCCCTTGTAGCTTGGGAAAATGTTTGTAAGTTGAAAGCTTTAGGGGGGTAGGTATAAGAGACATTTTCTTACAGAATAAAGCCCTTGGTGCCAAACTAGTTTTGCAGTTGTACTACAATCCAAAGAAAAAATGGTGCTAAATCATGAGACATAATTACTTGGATTCCACAGAAAGGGAAATGATCTTCACCTAAAGGACCTTCCCATCAGGATCAAAAATCTAGAATTTCATATGTGATTGTAGACATGTCATTCTACCTCACCTTTCTTGGCTTATTAAAAATGGTGAGAAGGCCCTATTTTGGGATGATGCATGGAATGGTTATCAACCCCTTAAACTTCTTGGGGACTGGTCCCAATTAGAGAATATTTTGAAAAACCTTTGGGGTGACAATATAAAAGATTATTTTATCATTGATATGGATGGCCCTTTACAATCTTTCAGATGGAAGGATTCTATTTTCCTTCGTGCACCTCCTCACATGAAGAATCCTTAAAAATTGAACTTTCAAAAAGGCATCTTATCTTTTCAGTCAAGCTCGATGAAATAATTTGGACAAGATCAAAATCAGGAAAATATACTATTAAAGATGGTTACAACTCTTTAGTAAATAATGAAGTTCTTCCATCTTGGCCATCTCACCTCTGTTGGGGGCCTAATGTGCTTTCAAAAGCAGGTTCTTTTAGCTGGTTAACAATAAAGGACATAATTCTCTCAGGCATGAGACTTGACAAATTGAGAATAACTCCTCTTTTCCCTTGTGTGCTTTGTGGTAAGGCATTTGAATCTACTGACCACCTCCTCATCAAT
Source organism: Sequoiadendron giganteum (assembly GCA_007115665.2). Taxonomy (NCBI): domain Eukaryota; kingdom Viridiplantae; phylum Streptophyta; class Pinopsida; order Cupressales; family Cupressaceae; genus Sequoiadendron; species Sequoiadendron giganteum. Next base: position 647,429,208 of record CM021102.1, read on the forward strand.
TGCTTTTTCATATGATTTTTGGACATGGTTAATGAATAGACTGGGTTGGCATTCTCCATTTCAAAATTTGATCCTCCACCACTTCCAAAGTTGGCCGAGATTATATCCTTCCTCTAAGTTTGCTTTTCTTTGGGAGATTTCTCCCTCAATCCTTATTTGGAACATATGGTGTGAAAGGAATAGAAGGATATTTAAAAAGGACCACCTTCTAGTAGAACAAATCATCCAAAAAATTGAAATCTCCATTTCTGAAACAGTGATGGCAAGTTTTTACAAGAAAGGTTCTACCAACAACTTCTTCTCCTCCCGGGATTCTTTTATCCTTAGAAATTGGTCTCTCCTCAAGATACGTAATGTGGGTTCCATTATAAATAAAAAACCTCAAGTGGATAGATCAGTTATCAAATGGATACCTCCTCCCAAGAATTACATCAAATTGAACTTTGATGGAGCTTCTAGGGGCAATCTTGGTAAATTTGGGGCTACTGTTGTTCTAAGAGATTATCAAGGCAACTTCATTGGAGAAATTTTCTCAAGTCTTCTTGATGGCACAAATAATATGGTTGAACGAAGTGCTCTAAATTTGGGTTTGAAACTAGCAATTGATTTATCCATCTCCCATATTTTGATTGAGGGTGACTCTATGATCGCGGTGTCTGCTACCTTGAAGGGTTACTCAGATTCTTGGCACCTGAATTATCTTGTATCTCATATTTTTCATCTCTTGTGCAAATTTTCCTCTTATGAAGTAATGCATTGTTACAAGGAAGAAACCAAACAAGCAGAACGACTTGCAAATAAAGCCATTGATCAGAACTTGCATTTAAAAGTTATCTCTTATCAGGAATATTTGAATTTGGTGAATTAAAAATATCCATACTCTTCTTCTAACTCTTGGTTGTTGATAATGCTACAGATATCTAAGACCTAATTCTGGTTTCCATCAAGGAAATTGTTCTTCATGATCAGGTTCGAACTTGGATCATTTCTCTCATGTCCAACTCTATAACATATATTAGATATGTTGGCACTATTTTGATATGTGGATTGATAAGATACAAAGGTTGAATTTTGATCTAGTCACCATGATGTGGCTTGAAAAATGATGGTATTTTTGGCCGAACCACTATATTGTGGCTTGAAAAATAGTAAAAATCTTGAATATGATGTGGCACCTCTAACATACACATGTGGATTTCCTTGTCTATGCTAATCTGATTAGCTTGTGGGCCCCTCCCCTATATTAATTTCATTTAGGGAATTATTCCCGTCTTTGGTTCGTATGTTGGAGCATTAGCGACGTGGCTTAAATCTCTTCCTCTTGGGAATAATGTTCAGTACAGATTATCCTTCATTCCCAAGATAAATTTAACGATTAACGATTCTTGGATTGTCTCTAATTTGGGAAAATATTCCCATTTGTATGGGAATGGTTAGCATATTTATCAGCTTTTCCAAATTTGAAATGGGCTGAGATAATTACTATGACATCTCATTAATTGTCTCACTACTCTTGGTACTTGTAGCCTATGCAAATGTCTTCTTCACATGTATATTTTCATGATAACTAGATTTTGTTGGGTGTACATGGGCCGCCATCCATATTTGGGTTCATACATCGAATGGATTTTATCATCCTCGTTTCTTATCAGCACTTCAACTCTGCAGAAGCTATGTACGATGGGATTACCAAGGATAAAATTTATGACATCTGGCATGAGTTTATTTCAACATATTGAAGTGGGTTTTCTTTGTTAATTATGCACCACCCTTTGGTGTAGTAAGCTTACACAGGAATGTATTACATTGTTTACACCGTATGATTTCCAGCGTGTGACCAATTCTTTAAAAGCTATCTTTGGTTTATTGTCTTCATATTTTTCTAGCTTCTTGTTGAAGACAAAATACATAACTCTTTTAGGAAGGTGGTTCCTCCGAGATACCATGAACTTTGGGATGAAAGGCCCTTCAACACATAAAAGCTAAGTCAAACTTGCATCATAGAATGCAATCTTGTGGAGGACGCAATTAGAATGTTCATGGGGAATGACTGGTTAGAATTTCATCCAATGTCACTTTCGCATGAGGTAGCATCTCGATTTGTTTCAAATTTAATAGATGTTTTGTGGTGTGGAAAAATGGTAAAAATTTTAGTTGTCTCTTATATTTTGCCTGATGTATGCCCTCTTTCTTCCTTGCAAAACACTCTCGAGGAATATGATATTTTAAATGGCTCTAATCTTATTGGAGGTGTTCTTTGTCGACAATTCATTCTTTCTGACCATTCAATCTCAGCTCTTTTGAGCTTGATGGCTCACAAATTGCTTGAAGATTATTCTATAACTTTTTCAAAAATCTTCATGGCCTCAAACCCAGAATGGGCCATACAATTTCCAACATGCTACTGGACCTCTTTGATGTAGTGCAATTTCTCATTTGCCATGCCTTGGTGGAACCTTATTTCCCTCCGCCTACAGACCTGGAGTCTTTAGAGGATAGTGAGATCTACTCTTAAATCCCATTTTTGCATCTCCTCTACTTCGCTTTTGTTTGGAATTCCTAAAAGTTGAGTTTTTTGTCTTGACACTACTCGGTGTAATTTTGTGATGCAGGTTCCTTTCACCCAAGCTTGTGGCATTGTTGTTGCTCGTCTTCAAAGCTTGACTCTTTCTTGTTATAGGTCTCGTGGCTTTGGTACGCTTCTAAGTCTAATGGGGTTTTCAACCTCCACCTTTGAAGCAAATCACTACTCCTAGTTCAGGGTTTTCAATCTTCACCACCTTTTTTGTCTCGTTTGGTCGACCTGCATCTTATACGGCTCAAGAAATTTCTTCTTCAAATCAGTTGCTCCCAACATATCTTCGAGCTTTGACTGCAATTTTGGGATAAATTAGCTTATGGTGTTTTGAATTCTCATCAATCAACCATTGGCATTTCATTATTGTAATTACAAATTTGTAAATAGGCCTCCCTCAATATACTAATGTTCACTTCTCTTTGTGAGGGAGAGATTTTGTTACTCCATGGCATAATTTTTCTTTTGTATCTGCTCCTATTCGATATCTATCTCATTTTCATAATTAATAAAAATTTTGTGGCTCACCACTTTTATTAAATAAAAATAAAAATTATAACATCATTTTCCCTCCAACATTAATTAAAATCAAATTCAAATTCATCTTTGGTCCATTATAGTTAAGTAGTTTTTAGAAATAATTTAATTAGCTAACATTCCTCTTTTAAATTAAATAAATTAAGATAATTAATTTAAATTAAATATTTTCTTCTAAAATAAATAAGTTAATATTTATTGGTTTCTCCCACTCCTTATGAATTAAATAAATTTATTTAATTAATTTTTTTAACTTTCCCTCCATCAAATTCAAATTATAGGTTCTACCCTATCTTGAATTTTCCTATCCATTCATCTTTCTAATTAATTTCCACCATTGATCAAATTTCGAGTGAAGCATATAAATACAAAGATTTCATCCATTCATATCCCCTAGAACTAGATCATGATTATTATCAAGAGCACTATCATTATCATTATCATTATCATTATCATTATCATTATCATTATCATTATCATTATCATTATCATTATCATTATCAAGTATTAGGTATCATTTATCTTTGAGAATTTTATCATTATCATTGCATCATATCATCATTGTTTTTTAATAATATTGTTACTTTGAAGAGCAACTCAAAATGGAGCAATTCAAGGCATTTTCTATTTTGACTTTATTTTTTAATCATTTATGAGCCAAGATCTTGAGCTTCACTGAGTAATTGTTGAAGTGTGAATTTGTACTTTCATTACATTGTTACTATTCGTGATTCAAGTTTTCATCATCCTCAATTACATCTTATCATCTTATCACATGAGTGTACTTTGTTGATTTTTTAGATCTAAATTTTTAAATTTATATATTGCTAACTCAAATCTAAAATTTCATTGATCCATCTTTTTTATCATACATGAGGGAGGAAAACAATTAATGATGATATATAAATACCATCACTTCATGACCCTAGATACACTCTCTAGTCCTTTTTAATTTTACATACCATAAGCATATCTTAGGCATCCTAATAATCATTAACTCTAGAATTAGTTTAAACTTCATTTTGTATTGGATTTATTTACTCTATGTTGATACTTACTATCAGATTCATGAATCCTTATGTTTGTTTGTCAATACTATTCATAGGCCATGCTTATTTCCTTGCTATGTGATTTTAATGATGGTGATGCTCTATCATTATGAGTATAATTTATATTTTATGGATTATTAAATATGTTTTATTATAAATGAATTTAATGCTTTGTTTATGTCTCCTTACAAATACATTGATAAAATCAAATTTGGTTTGTCACATGTAAAGGTAGATTATGTTAGTTTTAAATGATCAGATTAGAGTGCAAAAAATAATTCAAAATCAACACAAGAACAAAGCCAATACCCTGGGAAAACCCTCCAACCTCAGGGAGAAAAACCCAACCAATATATCTCCTATATATTGATAACAATAAGAGCAACAATTTTCTTACAACTTAGGCACAATGTAATGCCTGAACAATACAATGAATAGTAGCACCTCTCATAGATGCAAAGACACAAATGAATATGATTCTCCTTTATAATCGACCTGCTGTTGTAGATGATTATTTGCTGATACAAATTTGATCTGCTACTCAGATCACACTTCTCCTTGAATGCTATGAATGAACTTGATTAGCAAATGAATGAGAACACCTTGTATATATACATGCCAAAGAGGAAGGATGTGTCTCTTCACCAAGAGGTCAGCCTCAAGGAGAAATATGTCTCTTCTAGAAGGGGCCCAATTTTCCATGAGGTTGACTTCTTTAAATAAATAATCATAATTTATTTATCAACACTTTTAATATTTAATCTGTCTTATTATAAAATGAAGCATCTCTTCATTATCATATAAATTTAAATAGCCTTAGCTATCATTTAAATTTATTTTTGAAATCGATTTGGGGTATTCATCATGTGGCTGCATAGTATCATCAACACTCCCTCTCAGCTAGGGAGGAATACTTCCACCTATGTAAGACATATCACCTCATAGTGATGTTAATCAACCTGGCTACATCCATGTAAGAAAAGATCTTATCACCTCATCGTGATATCAACCATCATGGCTACCTCCATAGATAGTATGTACAAGTGCTCATCACTTAATGTGATGTTGTCACCTCACCATGATTTTCACCATGGCTCTCCCAGAGGGTGAAACACAAGTATAAGAAAGATCATCACAAACTCCCTCATGTGATGCTGTCATGGAGTCACACACATAAAATCCACCATGGCTCTCCCAGAGGGTGGAAACAAGTGCTTTCACCTCAAATCTCAAAGAGAAATGCATTATCAAGGGCTTACACCTCAAATCTCTCTCAATAGAGAAATGCATTAACAAAGGATCATTGATATTGAGACTCCTTCTCAGCTAGGGCTTGATTCTCCACCATACCAAGCTTATCTCAAAAGTACACAAACTTTATCCTGGAGAGGGGCTTGGTGAGAATGTTCGTCATCTGCTCATCAGTGCTGATATAACTCAATTGTATAGCTTTCCTCAATACCATATCTCTGATATAATGGTATTTGATCTCAACATGTTTAGTTCTTTCATGAAACACAAGATTGATAGAAATCTTTACATAGCTCTGGTTATCACAATGAATGATAGTATGCTCCATTGATTGTCCAAAACATCCTACAAGGAGCTTTCGAAGCCACACTGCTTCATGAGCTACCACACAAGCTACAATGTACTCGACCTCTATTGTACTGAATGCCACTGAAGACTACTTTGTGCTGCACCAAGTTATCATAGCAGATCCCAAACTAAAGCAACAACTAGAGGTACTCTTCCAATTAGTCACACACCCTGCCCAATCAGAATCAGTAAAACCATCTAGCTTCAAATTCACACCTGAAGAATATCTCAACCCATATCCAACTGCACCACACAAGTATCTCAGGATATGTTTTGCTGCAACAAGATGTATCTTCCTTGGTTTACACATAAATTGACTAAGTGCACTTAATGCATAGCATATATTTGGTCTAGTGTTAGCTAGATACATCAATGAACCAATCAACTACTTGTACATCATGGGATCCACTAGTTCTGAACTAGCTGCAGCCTCCTTCAACTTATGTAGGTTGGTATCCATAGGTGTAGACATAGGTTTGCAATCAATCATACCAAACCTCTTCAGAATGTCAATGGTGTACTTTCATTGACTTAGAATCATCTAATCTAACTTTCTCCAAACTTCTAAGCCAAGAAATTAATGCATGAGACCAAGATTCTTCATTTCAAACTCAGAAGCTAACTCCTTACATTTGAGAATCAGGTTTTCTTCTTCAGTGATAATCAAATCGTCAACATATATAACCGAAATAAATGCTTCACCATTTATTAACTTGAAGTAGAGGTTAGAATCTGCATCATTCTTTGAGAAACCCAAACTCAATAGGTAATGATCAATCCTTTCGTACCAAGCACAAGGAGCCTGCTTAATACCATACAAGGCAATAATGGGTTGCTCAATGTAAACATCTTCTTCTATTACACCATTTTGAAAGTTTGTCTTTACATCCATTTGGTGAATCTTCCATCCTCTAGATGCATCAATAGCAATAATGGTCCTGATAGAATTATAACGAGCCACTGGAGCAAAGGATTCTTCACAGTTAACTCCCTCTTTTTATGAGAACCCTCTAGCCACGAATCTAGCCTTGTACTTCTCAATGCTCTCATTATTCGCATGATTGATCTTGAAGAGCCATTTAGAAGACACCACAAATTTTCCTTCAGGTCTAGGAACGATGTCCCAAACATCATTCTTAAGTATGGATTGATACTCGTCAGTAATTACATCTTTCCAAACTTGTTGACTAGAAGCTTCCTCAACACTGGAAGGCTCTGACTCAATAATCTGACTCATCAAGGCTACATAACTAGAGAAATTATTAGGTCTCTTACTTTCTCTAAACTTTCCTCTTGGGGCTGCAAAACTTTCTGCCTCCTGGATTATTTTCTTGGCCCAAAGAGGTCTTCTCCTTCCAATCACAATATCTGTAGGCCCATCAATAGGTTGCAAGGGTTCAATTGGATCATTATCTTCTTTAGGTTCTAGAGCCTCCCTCTGAATCTCAGGAACATGGTCAATTTCCATATCTCGAGGAGGCTCGTCATCATCAATCTCCATATGAGTGCCCTTGGATCTTCTTAATGGAACATCTTTCTCAAATGTGACATCTCTATTGATCTCAATTGTCTTCTGACCCAGAATATAGATTCGGTAGGCTTTTGATGTCTCACTATATCCTACCAAAATTCCCTTCTTTCCAGAAGGTTCCAAATTTGTCCTCTTTTCCTTTGGTATATGAACATACACTGGAAACCCAAATATCCTCAAATGACTTACTTCAGGCTTCACCCTAGAGAATGCTTCTTCAGGAGTTATATTCTCCAAGATTCTATGAGGACTTCTATTCTGAACATAGATAGTAGTCTTGGATGCTTCAACCCAAAGAGACATTTGTAAGTCTTGGTTATGAATCATGGCTTTGACTACTTCCACAATAGATGTGTTCTTTCTCTCTACAACACCATTCTGTTGAGGATTATATGGAAAACTAAAGTCCCTCTTAACCGCTTCTTCAATGAAAAAGTTGCGAAAGGAAACATAAGTGTACTCTCCTCCATTATCAAATCTCAAGACCTTGATCTTCTTTCTGGAAAAATTCTCCACCTGAGCTTTGAACTCTTTGAATCTCTCTAATATCTCCTCAGATTCTTTAGATTTCAAGAAATAAATCCAAGTCTTTCTAGAGTAGTCATCAATAAAGATAATGTAATACAAGAAACCACTCGAAGATGCAACATACATTGGACCACATAAATCATAATGAATAAGATCTAAAACACTTTTGGATCTACTTTCAGTACTATGGAATGGACCTTTTGTATTCTTACCCAAAGCGTAGCCTTTGCAAGTCCCTTCATGCTTCTGGTTGAATTTAGGAAGGCCAGTCACCATCTTTTCCATAATAGGTAGCACTTGAAAGTGAAGGTGAGCCAATTTTCGATGCCAAATATCACACAAACTTGAGGAATCATGCACTAGAGCCTGAGTGGGATGAGTGCATAGCCTGTAGAGACACCCATGTTTAAATCCAATCACCTGAGCAGTCTTGATGTTGGAGTTCTTTGCCCATATGAGAACTTTGCCTTCTAAAAAAGCAACTTGATAACCCTTGTCTTCCAAGGCTGAGATGGAAACAAGGTTTCTCTTGATCCCTGGAACAAATAACGCATCATCCAACTACAAGGAATCATCAGAATCCAAGTGTAGAGAGGAGGTCCCAACTCCTTTAACAGAATAACTAGCATAATCTCCAATAATGACTTGTTGATTAATAGTGGTGCCTCTCACCACATCACTTGAATCCTTCTGTAGAGAGACTTCATCAACATTTGCAATGGCGACCTGTTGCCTAGGCCTGGTAGGACATTACTTTGCAAAGTGACCATACTTGTCACATCGAAAGCATTGGACCTTGGAGAGGTCCCTCTTCTTCTTAACTGCAGGGCCACCATCAGATCCTTTCTCTCTATTTCTCTTGAAATATCCTTTCTTCCCATCTTTCCCTTTCTTCTTTGAGGATTGAGTGGCGAGCACATGAATGTCTTCATTAACAGAGCTTTACCCAATACCTCTTGTAGCCAACCTAGACTCTTCTTGAATACAGTTTCCCCTTAACTGATCAAACTTGGGAAGTTTTGATCTTGCACTGATTCCCTAAATATAAGACTCCCAAGATGAAGGAAGACCATTAAGAGCCAACATGGTCAAATCCTTTCTATCGACAGCATGCCCAATAGATGAGAGCTGATCTCTTGACTTGGTTATCCTCATGAAGTAGGCAATAACAAATTCTCCCTTTGCCATCTTCAAATGATGGAGTTGTTGCTTGAGTGCAAGTGTCTAGCTTGTGTTGTTGATCTTGTACATCTCCTCTAGGGTTTTGAACATCTCTCTCACAATTATTAACTTAGAGACAATAGGAATAATATGATCCTTAATAGAATCAACTAACATCTTCTTTGCCCTAATATCTTTCTTCTTCCATAGGGCCTTCTCTTCCTCATTTGTAGGCTCAGGGGTGGAGCTCTCCACAAACTCTGCCAATTCACTTTCCTCCAAGGTGAGCATGATCTTGAATCTCCACGAAGTGAAGTTTGATGCTCCCTCAAGCCTATCCTCAATCTTAAGACCATTCACCATCTTGACAGAGAGATAGAGGTGAAAAAAGATGAGAATTAAAACAAGGGTATTGTTGTACAAAACACAAATCTGATCGAGATCTTCTTTAAACCCACTCTGATACCATGTTAGTTTTAAATGATTAGATTAGAGAAAAAATTAATTCAAAATCAACACAAGAACGCAACTAATAACCTGGGCAAAGCCTCCAACCTCAGGGAGAAAAACCAAGCCAATATATCTCCTATATATTGATAACAATAAGAGCAACAATCTGCTTACAATTTAGGCGCAATGTAATGCCTAAACAATACAATGAATAAAAACACGTATCCTAGATGCAAAGACACAAATGAATATGATTCTCCTTTATAATCAACTTGTTGTTGTAGATGATTATCTACTGATACAAATTTGATCTATTGCTCAGATCACACTTCTTCTTGAATGTTATGAATGCACTTGATTAGCAAATGAATGAGAACACCTTGTATATATACACGCCAAAGAGGAGGGATGTGTCTCTTCACTAAGAGGTTGGCCTCAAGGAGAAATATGTCTCTTCTAGAAGGGGCACGATTTTCCATGAGGTCGACTTCTTTAAATAAATAATCATAATTTATTTATTAACACTTTTAATATTTAATTTATCTTATTATAAAATGAAGCACCTCTTCATTATCATATAAATTTAAATAGCCTTAGCTATCATTTAAATTTATTTCTCAAATCGATCTGGAGTATTCATCACATGGCTGCATATTATCATCAACATATTAGAGATCTCTTGGTTACATCTTTTTACTCTTATGTTTTGTCTATTGACCCTGGTAATTTTGCATGTAAAATATATTTGAAACCTCAAGACACTTATAACTTTCTATCATACTAATTATTTCCAATGTTAGTTGGAATATGTAGTTCACAAAATGAAGCATTTAAGAACATATTGAAATGTACTCATAGTCAATATATATATCTAGTCGATGAAATACTGAAATACATGTATGTAATGAAATGTAATAATAGTTGGCATATAAAATAGATACATCATAGTCCATGAATAAATAGTCAATTCTTATCATCACTAAAATCAAGAGGCCTCTTTGTTCCACATGGAATAAATGAACTCGGCTCATGTTGTAGAAGAGAAAAAAATTTGAAATTAAATAAAATTTCAAAAAAGTACATGCATATTATTTAAATAAAATTTAATTTACAAAATCATATTTATTTAATATTTAAATCTAGAATTAAGTGTGCACATTTTCGTATTATCAATCTCATCTGCCCTCACATCATATTTCCCTAGTTTAGTTGTTGATTGTGTACCAAAATTCCTAGCTACTAATTCCTAGATATTCAAATAAAGCACAAATTAGGCTAGAATATTACCAAAACACGGAACCATATAAAAGACCTAGAAATCACATAGAAAAATTACTACTAGGACCTGGAATATTGTGGACAACTCATAAAGTTGTCCCTAATTAGTGGTAGGACTAGTAACTACCCTAATAGTGCTATCATCTTGCATATAATATATATAAATTCAAGAATAATTTAAAATTATAAATTATATACATCAAGTGAATTTAAAGTACAAATAATGTTACATTTTTTTAAAATACACATCAAGGACAAATTGGGCATAGTAGTCAATGATGGAGGAGAACTCGCCACACCTTTTTTTCAGTTCAACATGGAAGTGGCATGACCTCCCTATAGCAAAAAAAATGTTTCACGTAAATTTGAATTAAATTATACAAGAATTAAATATCTACCTTTCAAAAAAACTAATTAGAACTAGATTCATATGGTTTTTAGGGTCAATCTATTGGTTTTCCCTATAAGGTGTGTTGATTTGTATATCTATCAACACAAAACATAGTTGATCTAATTAAGATGAGGTCGTGGAGCCACTCATTTACAAAAAATAGTTCATAGTATATAATTCATTATTAAATATAAATTGATATCTACATTTTGCATTTGAAATAAATTCAAATGTGATATGAACCTGTGAAGGATTATTTGAATATAGTAAATATAAGAGTGATTTCTCTTTGATGTAGCTATTTAAGTGGATGCAGGATCAAGATCATAACATGGTTGATTTCAATTTTGAAAAAAATGTGGCATTGACATGTGTGAGGTACTAGGACTGACACCATCTCCTTCATGCTCTCTACTACTAACTTCAAGTGGGGCATGCAGGTAGCTTGGTTAGTTAGATATCTTGAGAGTGTACTTGATGATCCTAATGTTGAAACCACTACCCATTGGTGAAAGGAATATTGGGTGAAGGAGAAATGATGGGTGAAACATGAATGGGTCGATTTGGATGAACACTGGACCCTACCCTATGTTGTGGCATACCACCACCAATACCTTGGAATGATCTGAATGATCTAATGTAACAATAATTGGGTTTTAAACCCATTTCAAACTTCGTCCATAATTTTCTCAAAATATATAATGGCACCTTATAAATGGCATGTGATGGATGATCAAAGACAATCCCCCAAAATGTGCCACAATCTGTGGATGCCTACACCACCTAATTGTTTTTTTTTTTTGTTTGGAGGTATAGATTAATTTTTGGAAAGTTCAATACAATATGGGGCCATGGTTTGTTTAGTAATATGAAGATCTACAATATTTCTATATGATAGTCCATTTGCATATAGAATCATCACCTCTCCTCCCTCCAAAAGTGAAATCTATCTAGTTTTGCATCAATAGACCTAACTAAATCAACAATGGTTTGCATTGAAGATGCAAACTATGCTACATGGGGGGCATGTTAGGCACATTTTAGATTAAATATTTTTTCTTGAAGTATGGTTATATTATCATTTATACTTTCTCGCAAGCGAGCCTCGTCAAGTGGAGGGGGTGAGGAGTGTTTGGGGGGATTTGGTTGAGGTGGGGGTCTTTGAGGTTGAGGGATTTTAGGTTGGGGGTTATTTAGGTGCAAGTTGGATGTTTAAAAAAAATTCTTCTAATATAAATTAATACTCTATAGGTGTTTGGTCCATTGGAATATTTTGTGGACCACCAACATTTAGAATAAAAATAAAAGTAAATAAATAATTACTTGTACATAAATCAAAATGTTAAACACATGCACATGTTAAGCTTATCCATGTTGAAAAGTTTGAGATTTATATAAATAAATAAATATTATCATTTTACAATTTAAATTATTAACTTTACACACAACTCATGTTTATCACAACAATTTGCACATGAAGAAAAAAATCATACATCCAATATTGATAGCCACTAACTTATCATGGACCTATCCAAGTTGAAGAAAAAGTCTTAGGTCAAAGATTGTATATGGGATCTAGATTTCATCAGGTTTGAATCCAAGGTTGTCCTATGATAATGTTCTTTAATGATCATGTTTATCAGAAAAATTTATACGTGAAGATCAAAATAGTTTGCAAACACATATGCGATGAGCCACCAACCAATAGGGTATATTTAAGATGAGTTCCAATACCTAATCCATACAAGTATTCATAATATAAACCATAACCCTATCCCAACCTATGTAGAGTGGGGAAACATGGTATAGATCCAAGAAATGAAAATTACTCTCTTAAGTGATGTACAACATGAAGCCCCTCTAACACTACTATATGATGATAAATAAACATGATTAATACTAGTCTAATTGAATATGGATTACATGATTGAATGAAATCATTCATATGTGTAATTTATCCATTATAATAGACATCAATTTGTCTAGATATTAGGTAGGTTTGGGGTACGTTATAAATTATTTGGTCAAAGAGTTTCAAGACATCTTAGAGTCTTCAAATATTATATTTTTTAGTTTCTATTTTTTACTATGTGATTTTTTTTCCTCAATATTTTTGCTGTCTTGTCTTGCTCTCTTCCTGATGATGGACCATGGGTTTTGTACTTTGTAATTTTTTTCTTGACATTCCAGATCAAACTCCATGATCCATCATCAGGAAGAGAGCAAGACAAGAGAGAAAAAATGTCTCATTGAATATGGATTACATGATTGAATAACATCATTAAAATGTGTAATTTATCCACTCTGATAGACATCAATTTGTCTTTATATTAGGTAGGTTTGGGGTGTTATAATTTTTTTGGTCAAAGTGTGTCAAGACATCTTAGAGTCTTAAAATATTATAGTTTGTAGTTTTTGGTTTTGACTATGTGATTTTTTTTCCTCGATGTTTCGGATCAAACTCCATGATCCATCATCAAGAAGAGAACAAGATAAGAGAGCAAAAATGTTGAGGAAAAAAATTCACATAGTCAAAACCAAAAACTACAAACTATAATATTATGGACTATGAATATCATATGTCAATAGTCCTGAAATAGTTGAATCTCTCAAATTATGCTCATAAAGATCGCTCATGGATATAGATCTACATTAAATTAATTCACATTTACTAAATTTATATTTAAAAATTAAATAAATGAGTTCTAGTTTAATTTAATTTAAATCGCTTAAATTTAAATGCATGTAACCACACACATACATACATATATACATTATCCACATGTACATACATAAATATACTACATGTTTACACATATATGCATACTTACATACACACTATACATGCATGCATTCTAGTTAAATACTATACATTTAACTTTGGTTTGGATTATAGGGTTTTGGTTTCTAGGTTTTAGGATGTAAAGTTTAAGGCAGATAAGGTTTCCATAATTTAAGATGTGGTTAAGTAGTAGGGGAAATTAGGTTGAGGATTGGGTTTTGTCATGTAAGGGTTGGATTTTAGCATCTAGAGTTTTATTGATTTAGGATTTGGTGAACATTAAGGGAAATAGGATTTCAATATTATGTTAAAAAAGGAAAAAGACATTGGATGTAAAGAATGATATTTTATATGATTGCACATGATATCATTCACTAAAGTAGCAATGAATTCCTAACCTCCCTTAACCTTAGTAAGGTATATTCTTCTTTATTTATTTCTTATATACCCTAAAGTTCATTTTATTTACTTGAATAAGGAGCGTAGAGTTTAGTGTCTAGGGTTTTCTTGATTTAGGGCTTGAAGAACATCAGAGGAAATAGGATGTGTGGCTTGAGGTTTGTGATGGGTTTTAGTCTTATTTTCTGTGTCGCACTATCAATTTGTTGATACGTATATAATACACTGTTCACTTCTTCAATGGGAAACCCCCTGCCATAGTCATAATTGGGGCGAGGTTGGTTTGTTGGTTGTGTGAAAGCGCTCTCCACTCGACGTGCGATGCTCACATTGGTACCTTCGAGGCCCTGGACCCGCCTTCTAATAGTGAGTAACACACCCAACCTACCAACCCCCCATTTGTCGATTGCATGGCAGCTCAACTCTTATGAATGCCCTACTATGACTCAAGGAGATGAGCAAGTCGGTGTGGCTAATCTACCTAGCTCAACAACATCAATTTAGGAGGGATTCAAATAGCACATTCAACTAGATCCGCCGATCGACACTCTTGAGAGTTTCTAGTGGTATTCCTTCCTTGAACAGGCACATCTGAAGCATCTCCTCAATCCAATTCAATCTCGAGCTAGTTTTCTCCTCAATCCTCATGGTTAAAACAACTCGAGTGGAGCTCGAACCCAAGCCACCTCCATCATGGACTACTAATTCAAATCTGATGCCGCACTGCATTCACTGATCATCCTTGAAGTCCAATTGACTGGATCGATGCGGCCCAGTCCCCTATATAGATTCTAATAATCATAATAAGAACTACTTCGACTACATAGCTATCAACTGAAAATACTAGAGAGCAAACATCAGTCGAATCGTATGGATAAGAGCTCATGGCAGACATATATGCGAATAGCCTTTGCTCAAGCCTATCACTTATGAGTGAGGATCGGCTACTCACTAGTTCTATTATGGATTCGCCCATATCGACATCGGACGTATATGAGACGGGGATCTACAGATAAGAACACCTCTCGAGAAGATGGTGCTACTATTTAGAAGTTTCTCTGCAATGAATGCCTACTGGCACTATGAACATGCTACAATCTGTCGGGGGTAGTGTTCATGACGACCAGGGGAGTCTTGTGATTTCCTTTCTCAGGTTGGATGGAGGGAATTAATATATAAAGGGAAGGGGCTGTAGGTTCTATTTCTTGGCACACTAATTGGGTCGAGGCCCCTACTATTCTCGAGAAGGGATAGGCTCTTCTTATTATTATCAGTGAGGGTGTAGAAGGATCAAGAAAGTTCCCTGGTCCCCTCATGACCTAGACCGTCCCTTGTATCTTGGGAATAAAGTAGTGTGCCTTGTTGTTACCGAATACCGGAGGATCGTCGAATACCTTGGCCAGCTCAGACCTCAACGAAGTGGGAAGTCGGGGATTAGAAAAATAACCCCTCCTTAACCCCACTGACCCCCCTACTATTCTAAGGGGCCTTAGAGCGCTATATCTCCCGACCCCCCGGTGGGGTTGGGACCGACCAAGCTTTGCTACCGACCGAGGCTCCGCCACCTGCCCTTCAGGACCCGCTATAGTAGTTGCCCCTTAGAATAGTAGGGGGGTCGACGGGGTTATAGGTGAATAGGTTGGTCCTGAAGCATGGTTGTTCGGTGGGGTTGCAGGAATATAGGATGGTGGTGGTTGTCTCAGGCGGTTTTTATCGGGCGGTGGGCGAAGCCCTGGGTAGGGATAATATGAAGAATAATAAGAATAATAAGAAAGGCATATAGGACGGTGGGGTTAATAATAAGAATAATAAGAATAAGAATAAGAGTAAGAAGAAGAATAATTTTCCATATGCCATCCATCCAGCTAGGACATCCACTAGGGCTCAGAAGATGTCATCCATTAGCACGGATACGATACTGACTTATTTAAAACCGGGGCTGGACAGTTACAATGAGCTACGAATGGTTATCAGTAATCAATCATTTATGGAAGGGGGATGAACACCCGCCGATCATGTGAGCGATAACATAAAGCTCACTTTGAATTGGTGTAATGGAGAACAGCTCAGACTGGCCTATCCCTTCATAAGAAGTGGGTGACCCAGTAGGACCACTTGAATGAATGTCTTTCCTCTCACCAAAGAGAAGTTGGCAGTGTCTATCGGTGGTGGTGGTGGTAGAGAAGCTCGGTTCAATAGGTTCAAAAGCTACTACCTAGTTATGCCGATGATGAAAGCGTTCTCTATGTGAATCTCAATCTTCGGGTCTAAAACCTGATGAAATCCATTAATGCATAGATAAAAAGGCTTCCTCCATGTTTATCGAAATAGTTCCCATGGACTATAGTTCTCTCTTTAATAGCCTTTAATAGGTTTCAAAGTTTGGTGTTAGGTCTAGGATTTTAATAGTTTTTGACATTTGGGGTTTAGAATGTAGGGTTTGGGATATAAGATATAATTTGGTTTTACTTGGTTTAGTTTGGATGTAGGGTTTAAAATATTAATGGGAAATGAAAATTAGGATTTGGGGTTTAGGGTTTAGCGTTAGGGGTTTATGTTTCAATTTGGATTTTAGGGGGGGGGGAGTTTAAGTTATAGAATTTAGGGTAAATGCAAGAAGATGAGTCCACGAAACGTGGAATTTTTTCCTTAGAAAAAACTTGAAATCGGCTTCATTAAAATGAGATCCCATTTTTTAATAAACGGGATCATGTTTAGGTTTGGGACCCTGAGCCAAAAATGGGATCCCATTTTTATTCTAAAACATGATCTTGCTTTTAAAAAAATGGGATCCTGTTTCATAATTTTTATTTTATTTTATGTTGTTTAGAAACGGGATCCCATTTTTCAAAAAGCGGGATCTTGTTTCAAAAAACATAATTTTTTTTTAATGGTTTTAAGAAACGAGATCCCATTTCAAAAAACATAAAAAATAAAAATTAGTGACCATTTCTTAAAATCATATTTTTTATTTATTTTTATGAAACGGGATCCCATTTTTTAAAATTTTAATTTTTGGTCAGGTTTTTGCTTTGTTTTTCAGTTTGAGAAAAGGCTTGGGGACTCGAACCTAAGCTTTGGACCTGGTTTGACCTGCAAATTGAAGGTCTTGGAAATGTCACAAGAAAATAGTGACTTTGGGCATATGTCGAAGACATTCTTTGTAGAATTTTTTTACGAAATAAAAACCCATTATAGATGAGACAGTATAGATTCTAAATATGTAAATTTTTTTTACAATTGGATTATTTTTTCAATTTTTCAATTATTTTATGATGAAACAGGTCCATAAACTTGAATTATCAAGGTTTTTTAGTATTTTAATAACTTGTTATTAACATAATTTCTTGAAAAATAAATTGTATGAAAGCATACTTCAGACAATTCTTTTCAATTTAAAAAAAATTCAAAAAATGATAAGTTTAGGTCATCTTATGCGTGACGTACATGACGATTTTTCAAAAGACCAAATATGGCCAGTAAAAAATGAACAAAAAAATATTCAATAAAAAATTACAAAAATATATGGACAACGTGCTTCAGTGAGTTACAAATCTTTTCCCAAAAGGATTTAGAAAAATATTATTATTTGGGTCAAAATATGGATGACGTACACGTGCAAGGTATGGTAAAAAAAAATGACTTTTAAACAGTGGTTTTTAGAAATTTGTATCAAAAATCAATTTGTATCATCTGGGTATTGAAATAAATTACATATTTGGAAACCAGACTCCAAGTACTACATTTTACGATTAGTGATTTTTTTTCAAGATTCCATCTCTAAGCACACTTCAAATTTTAAGGTCAAATGTGTCAAATTCTGAAAATCAGGGAAAACACTTCCACTAAATGGCCAAAAAGTGAACTCAACTTCTTGCCAACACCCTTTAGGATTTAGGGTTGAGGTATACTCGATTCAATCATTTAAGAACTTATGATGTAGGTTTTGGAATTTAGGGTTCAAGGTAAATACTTGGGTTCAACTTTAGGGGTTTAAGGATTTAAAGGTGTACAATGCAGGTTACATCAGTATGGATATTGGTCTTATGCTTCAAAATTGGCATTTCGTGAAAAATGCTACTTCATTAGTGTGGAAAATGGAAAATATTTTATGGATCAAGTTCCACATTGTTAATTACATAGCTCTATTTTTCATTTATATGGCTTTCCTCCTCATAAGGAACTTGATGTTACTTGTTGGGATGCAGATGACTTCTTGGATGAGGAGAAAATCTAATTAAATTATTATTTGAGATCTTTTAGCATCTTTATGTTAGAGTTGGCTATGGAGATACCTAAGATTTAGAGGCCAAATGGAAAGCATAAATATATCAATATGCAATGCTCAAGATTGTAATGGAATTGACTATCAAAAAAGATTCAATGAATAGTGTATGAGTGTTACACCCCATTTCCTAGTTACTGAGTTACTTTTACCTTCATGAGTGAAAGAGTTAATTAATGCAAAATGTGACTTTAATATGTTTATTAGGAGAATGAAATACTGAAAATATGTATTAAGATGTTATTTCTTTTAAATGAATGATTATGTTTATATTGATGAAATACAATGAAAGAATATGTATTGCAATGTGAATATTCTAATGCTTTGTCGATGCAAATATTTTATGATACAAGTGGATTTAATGTGAACATCTAACTACTATTATTATGTGCTAATTTGAATGTAGGAACAGGTTCGAGCCTCTGGAAGAGAGGGGAAGTATCACTCAAGAGAGGGGATTGGTCTGGTAACCTTTGATAAGACCTAAACTGGGCTTTCACACACACAAACACACACTTCTAGTTTAGTAAAGTCGAGCCAGTAGTTTGGGAAAATGGTAAGTTATCCTTAGCCTTGTTTGAGTACAATTTAGAAGACGTTATGATTTTTTTGTGAATGTTTAGATTCAGGTTATGTGTTTGAGTCTCTTGTCTTATGTGAGTTCTTCATTATGTGTTTATACTTAATTAATGAGTTACATATATACTTTGTGTATACATGTTGATCGATTGGATTATGAATATATGAGTTTAATTATCAAGGAAATGAAATACACACACACATATATTGATGAAAATAGAGGTGCCCATAAGAATGTATTAATACATATGTATATATGTGTGTGTATGTATATATAAACACATACATTATCATTTCATGAATTATGGGTATATACATTTGATTATCAAATGTTGCATTTAATGAACTTATGAGTTGATGAGTATATATATATACATATATATAAGCATGTTATGCTTTATATATGTACATATATTATATATACATAATATAAAGAATTGATAGTGCTAGTTGTTATTTAAACGTCATAGATAATGTTAAGCACACAATATTCATATTGCATTAAGCTCATTTATAGTAATAAGTGCATGGTATACATAATGTATAAAACACATAAATTAAAGGCTATACATAAAACATAGGCAATGTATAAACATTTAATATGTTGTGTAAACAAAATAAGGTAGCACTATATATGCGTGTGGGTAAAAATATAAAGCTAATACATGTGGATTATATGCAACATAAAGTCAAATATATTGAAGGAAATAATAATATCAAGTGTTTGAATAAAATTTGACTCAGTCTTAACTGAATAGAAATGATAGGGCACGTGCTATTTGATGGAGCCATGCTGTGAGCAATACAAATCAAAATGGAAGTCTATTCTACTAAAAAAGTTCCAACGTATGAAGCAAAAAGAGATATGGGTAAAAGTCAATAGGAAGCTGGCCAAAACAAATCGACTTGTAGAAACAATTACCTTTCATTTTTTATTATCATGCTTGCTTTTAATTTGAGTAAAGCGACTCATTCACCATGGTTGTGTATGTGTTTACTGTACAATGATTATAGCTGCCACCTTTTCTCAATCTTGTTGAGTCAAACCTTTTGACATGAGAAGTGTAATTTTTGATACCTCATTGCTAGCCTTTAGTTTTTGATCTTTGTGTATAAATAAAGGTGCTTTCTACCTCAATAGAGACACATATTTGCACTCCTATTGGTTAAATTTTGTGTTGTTGCTAATCTGAGTTGAGAGTTGTGAGAGATTTTTTGAGAGATGTGAGAGGATTTTGAGAGTAAGATTTTGGTGAAGAGGGAGAAGTTTAATTAGGGAATTGCATATTGATTTAAGGGAAGGCTGATATAGGAATCCAGTTCGATCGATTATATCTTTGCATAAATAGGAATGCTAAATTCTACTCTTTTATAATTTTTAGGTTTGAAAATATTGTGTGACATTATTTGTCTTGATTGGGAAATTATATCAACTACTTAATAGGGAAAGGTTATTTTATTGTTATACTGAAAGATTTATTGTTATACTTAGTGAGAATTTTCTCATTATGAAGTTATGCAACCCTTGAATGATAATCGTTATTTGATTAAATACTCATGTATCCTTGAAATAGGAAGTTATTCTTAACCCTAGTGTTAGGGGATAAACATAGAGGTTATATCAAAATTCAATGATAGGTATGAGAGATGTATTATATGGATATTTTATTATCTTATTTTGAATTAGAGTCTAATCATAGAATTATAGAAGGGGACTCGTATACTGGAAACCCAAAGCCATGATGAGTAGAGAAAGTTTGTAGGAGCAAAAGCACAAACCCTTCTCAGGCTATTGTCCTCCATATTTTATACAAATGAAGTAAACATTGAGAATATTTGTGATATATTGAAAGAGAGGCTTTTATGATGGTCACTTGAACATTACACTACTTTTTGTTGGAAACCTAGGTTAGAAATAACCTATTTTGTAGGGTTGTCTATTTGATTAATGATTGAAGCAAATAAGTCAAAATTAACCTATATGATCTAATTGATGATTATACTTTCAATTAGAGTTGATTAATTATTGAGACCATACTTTGGAGTGAGTCCTTTATTGATATGATTGATCTTTTGATTGAGTTCATTTATTGTTGAAGATTATTCTTTTGAATTGAGGTTATTTATTGATAATTTTATACTTTTGGAAGGGAGTCATTTAATGTTGAGATAAACCCTTGATTGGAGACTTTAATAGTTGGGATTGTACCTTTAGTACTAGAGTCATTTAATGATGTGGTGTTATGCTATTCCATATGGTTAATTGGTAAGTAAGAGCTAATTTGAATTACTTAAGTATAAGTGTCATAGTAAACAGAAGAGGGAAATAGGTTATTCCTAGGGTTAGGACAATCCAGTGAAGGGGATAGCCTATGAATAGGTTATGAATGGTCAATACAAGTCAAGCTAGGAAGGTGGGTGAGTGTGTGATGTCTACTCAATAATTTTAGGTGGTGATTACTTTGGCCAAACTAGTGTAAGTTGCCACTATTTAAACTGTCTATTCATTGTCAGTTCACTGTGATCCAAATTTATGTACTAGATAGGGATTGTCATATGTTTACAAGTTGTATCCATTGTATGATAGATCTAGAAACATTTAGGAAACACCACCAAGCTCAAAGAAGATCAATCTTATAATGAAGTCACCAAACCAGTCTCTTCGTTGAAGGGAGGGCCTTCTTATCAATTAGGTAGATGTGTGATGGACCACAATGAGTCTATGGTTGGCATAAAAAGTGCTTGAGTGATGCTTCTCCTCATCAGTTGGAAACCAAGATTTGGAAGGGGGACTACCTGTACCATTCATATACCTAGTTCCAGTGAGCTCATGGAAGCTATGTAAGTATTTATGTATCCATTTCTATGGAAGATTGTAAAAGAGGAAATGCAATCATGAAATAATTTAATATGAAATCAATACTTTGGAAAGTTGAAATAATTTGTTGTAATGCAATGGGAAAGTTTGGAATGATGTATATTTCAAATGTACATATTATTCTCATATATGAAAATAATTTTTTTATTGCTATGTGTTACATCATAATTTATTTACTTGAGGTTAAAATCATAGTAAAATTTTTGGTTAGAACTTTGGGCATGTTACAATTAGAATCCCTTGGTTATATAGCCAAGGTGAGACACAAGATGTCATAAGATTGTGACAAGTGTCTTAATCTTATTATATGATACAACTTATCATAACTAAGTATTCTAGAAAGATTAATAGGACCTAAGCAAACATGTGAATATGTCCCCTAAGTCCATTGTAAGTGAATTAACTAGGTACAATACATTTATTCACACCAACACCCCCCCTTAAGTGAAACTTAGGGAGTTGATTATTATGCAAATAATGCAAAGATACAAGGATGGGTCTCAAATACTATGCCATGTTAGGTATCCATGTACAAATGAAAATGCAATCTCTCACAAATGGAGAAAAGGAGAAAATCTAGTGGGACAAAAATCCTTCCCAAAAGATATGAAATACAAAATGCTCTTAATGATGCATGAGAGAGACAAAACCACATGCGAGGAAAAAGACCCCCCCAATTGAGAGAAGAAGAAGAGATAGCATGGAACCCCTCAATGGTGAGTCTCCTACAATTGTAGAAGGTTGAAATTGAATGTTAAAGATAATCCAATCTCGTAGAACAATATTCCTCCCCTTAGAAAGAAACAAAACCAAGATGGTATGAAATATGTCTTCCCATTCCTGAAAAGAAGATGTGGGAAGAAGAATGATATGTGATTTCTTTGAGCTATTCTCAAGTGTCTCCAGTTTGATGTTGAAAGTTGACACACTCCAAATAGGCATTTTGGGCCACACTATTAAAGAGGATAATTCAAACTCTAATAGAGTTAAATGAAGAAAATAATCTAAAGACAAAGAAGCTTCCTCCAAATGTTGTCCAAAATTATCCACAATCACATCAAACTACAAAGAATGATCATGTAGAGAATGAACACGAGGGTCAAATTGTTCCCTCACAACAACTGAAGATGAATCATCTCCATCAAAGAGAATATGCATATGCAATCATTAGTGTCTCCCAAATCTGAAATATGAGACTCATGAAACAATCCACCAATGTTTGTCAAGTATGCATCCCAAGTAGATGTAGATGAAAGACAATGTAGATTTTTCTACATTGAATCACAAGAGGCTATATTTGTAGCAACACAAGCATCATCAACTGCAACAATAGATGGATTATATGAAATACAAGGCTCAAGAATGGGATCCATTGTGAGAACACCCAAGTTCAATTAGCCAAAAATTTCCTTAAAATCATGGTTCAAACTAGAAGTGTGAGAAAAAATTGAAGGAATAATGTCATCATCAAAAGAAAAATCTGAAAAGGTATACAACTGAGATGAATCATCAACCATCCCAGTAGCAAGAATGTCTCTACTCTCCAAGTCTCTAATGATAAATAAATCAAGAGTGAACACCAAAGTCCTAGCATCTCCACCATGTGTAATTTGATAGATAGAAAGAAGATTATTTAGAAAATGAGGTACACACAAAACATCATTGAAAGTGCCCTCCTCAATATCAATAGATCCCTTCCCAATTACACTCATGTATGTATTGTTTTCCATTAAAATATGAAACATAGTACAAGGCTCAAAAAAAGAGAATATAAAATATAAAGATGCCATATGATGAGACACTCTTGAATCTAGAAGCCATATCCCTGATCCAAGACCTCTAGAAGTACAAAGAGCTTTCCCTTTATTTCCTGATCTAGAAGCCAAACTATCATGACCTTTTTCCTTATTAGACTATTTAGAAGAAGAAGAAGTTGACTCAGACATTTTGGAAGGTAGATCAATATGATTCTTCTTAAGTAGATGTTTCAATTCATCAATATCCTTCTTATAATAATAATGTTCATCATTTCCAAGCCTTTTGCAATATGAACAAGTTGGCTTCTCCTTCTTAGATTATTTCTCTTTGGAAGAGAATTTATTCTTTGCTTGATTTGAATGTGGATTGTTCTTTGATTTATTTTGTTTCTTATCAAAATGATCTGACTCTCTTACCTAACTAACCAACAATTCTTGAGATATAGATGACTTGATGATACCCATCAATATAATCTTTTGTTTCTCATGTATCAAGATCTCAAAAAATGATGCAAATGATGGTGTAGTAAATGCAGACTGCATAGTCAACCTATGAGTATGAAAGCTAGAAACAAAAGAATCATAATTAGGACCAAGTTTTGTCAATATATTTTAGACCAAATTAATATCCTTCTTATCAATTCCACATGCTTTAAATTTCTCTCTTAGATCATTAACTTTAGTGATGTAGTCTTGGATGTTGTCTAAGTTCTTAGGATCAAGGTTCATCAATTCTTTAGCAATTTGATAGCTCCTTACTTCATCTGTAATACCATACAAAGGTTTCAAATTGTTCCAAGATTGATGTAAGAGCATCTAGTGGTGTAGGGAAATCTTGTATCACCTAAAAAAAGATTTTCCTTATTTTATTTAGTTTTATGGGTCCCATGATGGCACTTAAGGGATGCAAGACAGACAAAAGTTAGAAAAGGCAAGAAACAATCACTTACTATTTTTAGTAAGTCGACCTAAATGGGCTCGTATGGACCTAAAAATTTACCCCAACGAGTGAAACTGAAAAATATTTCCAGTGGCAAAAGAATCATCTCAATACCCTTTATAGTTTGGGAGATATTAAAGTTTTTGTCCTAAGAAATTTCTCCAATGCAACTTCAAATTCAAATATGAAAACCTTAGAAGCCCTAAAACAACTCGAAAAAGGGATGAAATGATCTTTGATGTTTTTGACATTGCAGATCTCCTCGAGAGCTTTGCAAAAATATATTATAATAGAAAATCAAACATCGAGATCAAAAGTTATGGCCCCGCAAACCTGCTCCACTAAAAAGTGAATTTCATTAAAATATCTTCCTAGGCAAGAAATCAAATGGTGAGACTTTTGGTGCCAAAACAAAAGGTAAAGTTACACTTTCTAGAAAATTCTAGGGTGGTTATTGGGTAAAATAAAAAGGGTTAAGTGGGGGTTGTAGAAGATGGCTTAATTAGTGTAGGTTGTGGCTCCAAATAATTTATTATGTTATCAAAGATGATTTTGTTGTAATGAGGCTGTAGCATTGTAAGTTTTAAATCTATAATTTCATTTTCTAAAAATATTTGAAAGTGAGTTATTATTTGTCTCACATATTCTCTATTGGTATCTATTGTTGTGATTTTTGAGGGTTTTGGGCAGTGTCGCCCTCATCAAGTGGTGTCAGAGTAGGTTTTCTTGAGTGTGTAAAAAAATCACCAAATGTGAGGTAGTTTGCACCAAGACTTTTGGTTGTGAGTTTATGAGAAAAGTGATCAGAATGCCTCTGTGAAGAAATTGTGGTGGTGGAAGAAATGTTATTGTACTAGAAGAGGGTTTTAGAGCCGTGTAGAGACAAGTTCAAGCACTGCAAGAGGAGTTGCATCGGGGGTTTGATCCAAGAAGAGGAGATGAAAGTGAAGATGAAGCTAAAAATGAGGAACAACTCGAAGAAGAACAAGATGCAGTAGATATAGAGCAAGTCAAATTATTTAAGGCCATCTCCAAGATTGGGAAAAGGCCAAAGATTGATATTTCTACATTTTCTATAAATCTTAACCCAAAAGAGTTGGTTGATTGGATCAATGATATGGAGGAATAATTTGAGTATGAGGAGGTGGAAGATCTTGAGAAGGTCAAATTTGCAATGACCAAGCTCAAGGGTCATGTGAATATTTGGTGGAAAGAGGTAAAACTATAAATAAATCAAAGAGGAAAAGAGAAAATAACCAGATGGGGCCAAATGGTGGACAAATTAAAATGATAGTTAATTCCCATGGACTATGAGATAGATTTTTTGAAGAAGATGCAAGGGTTGAAACAAGTGGGAAAATATGTCAAGGAGTATACAGAAGAATTCTACCATGTCCTAATTAGAATAGGTCATTTTGAGGCCAACAAGGAAAAATTTGCAATTTACATAAATGGGTTGAAGTCAAGTATTCAAGAAGAGTTGGGTCTAGTAAGAATTTCTACCATTAAAGATGCATATAAGTTTTCCTTGAAGGTAGAAGAAAAGTTGAATAGAAGATTTGAAAGCAAGCAAAGAGGTGGGGTTTTTGGTGGAAAGACTAGTGGATGGTCATATGGAGGTCAAAATGATGATGAAAAGAAGGGTGAAGGATCCAGTAGCCACTAGAACTAGAAAGTAGATAGAATCTAACATCTTTGTGATCAAAATAATAGAGAGCAAAGAGGGAGAGGAAGATCTGGATGAGGATTGGGAAGAGGATGCTTTCATGGGACTTTCTTCCAGTGCAAAGAAGATGGACATAGAGACTATGAGTGTCATCAACATCAAGGAAGGACAAGTAGAAGACCTAGGGGTAATGCATGAGTTGCACATGTAGATGAAGATGTTGAGTCTTCACATTTTGAGGATGCAGAAAGAGGAGAGGTTCTTGTTACTAGAAGAGCCTTGCTAAATGAGGAGAAAGAAAAAAATCAAAGGAAGAATTTGTTTTGCACCAGATGTAAGAGTGAAGGTAAAATTTGCAATGTTATTATTGATGGAGGTAGTATGATAAGCTTGTTTTAGAAGACATGGTTAGTACGTTACAGTTGGAGAGAAGAAGGCATCCAAATCCATACCAAATTGCTTGGTTGCAGAAGGACCATAAAGCTTTGGTAAATGAACAATGTCTAGTAAAGTTCAAGATTGGAAATTACCATGATGAGGTATTGTATGATATTATGCCTATGGATGTTTTTCATATGTTGTTAGGAAAACCATGGTAGTTTGATAGATGGTAGTACATGATGTAAATGAAAACACTTATTCTTTGACAAAGGATGGATTTTTTCATAAGTTGAAGCCCTTGAAAGAGGTAGAGGAAAAGGTAGAAGAAAGTTCCTAGAAGGTATGAGGCATGATCATATGTGTTTTGCATTGATATCTAGAGTTGATAAACAAGATACTAATGAGGTACCGGTAGAGGTTTCAG
Source organism: Sequoiadendron giganteum (assembly GCA_007115665.2). NCBI lineage: Eukaryota > Viridiplantae > Streptophyta > Pinopsida > Cupressales > Cupressaceae > Sequoiadendron > Sequoiadendron giganteum. The sequence continues at coordinate 647,456,398 of CM021102.1, forward strand.
AATTTTTGAATGAGTTTTAGGATATTATTTCAGATAATGTACTTGAAGGTTTTCCTCCAGTAAGGACGATTACCCATTAGATGGATCTAATTCATAGAGCTCATTTTCCAAATAAGGCAGCCCATCGAATGACTACAACAGATAATGAAGAGTTGAATAGACAAGTGCAAGATTTGTTATGAAAGGGATTGATTTGAGAGAGTTTGAGCCCATGTTTGGTATCTACAATATTAGCACCAAAGAAGGATGGAGAATGGAGGATGTGTATAGACTCCTGAGCCATCAACAAGATCACCATCAAGTATAAATTCCCCTTGCCAAGGATGGATGATATTATGGATTGTTTGAGTGGAGCTGAGTACTTCACGAAGATAGATCTAAAGAGTGGATATCAGCAGACCCAGATTAGAGAAGGAGATGAATGGAAGACAACCTTCAAAACCAAGGAGGTCTTTTACGAGTTGTTAGTCACGCCTTTTGGGCTAACCAATGCACCGAGCACATTTATGTAGCTTATGAATGAGGTATTGAAAGAATTTTAAGGAAAATTTGTTATTATTTATTTAGATGATATTTTAATTTTTAGTAAGACATTAGAGGAGCACCCGATGCATATCCAAAGAGTTTTTGAGAAGCTAAGGGAGAAGTTGTTGATTAATTTGAAGAAATGTAGTTTTGTGAAGAGGGAGTTGGTGTATCTAAGATTTTTGTCTCAGAAGAGGGTCTTAAAATAAATCCAAAGAAGGTGAGAGCTAGAATCAAATGACCTACCCCGAGGAGTGTTATAGGGGTAGAACATTTCATGGTCTAGCAAGCTTTTACATAAATTTTATTAAGAATTTTAGTAGTATTTGTACACTTCTAACTAAAACAATGAGAGGGGATAGAAAGGATTTTAAATGGACTATAGGAGCAACAAAGAGTTTTGATATGTTGAATAAAGTCACATAGCAACCTATTTTGGCACTTCTAGATTTCAATAAGGTCTTTCAAGTAGAAAGTGATTCTAGTGGCACTGCCATAGGAGTTGTTTTGAGTCAAGAAGGTAAGCCTTTTTCCTATTTTATTGAGAAGTTGAATGATGCTAAGAAGAAATATTATATCTATGATTAGGATTTGTATGCTATAGTTCAAGCTTTGAAGAAATGGAGACACTATTTGCTATTGAACCACAAATTTTGGGGGAAAGGGGGTTCTCTAGCACTTGTAGGGTTTTTACCTAAAAGGAGAGATGTCTTTCACACCCAAAATCTGGGAGGTTCATTCAAGATTAGAGCTAATTATGAGCAATGTGTGTGATTTGGAATGTATCTAAATGCAATAATCTACTAAATTAAACTAACTATTGAATGAAAACTAATGAAATGCAAAAATTATTGAGAAAACTATGTAAGATGACCTAAGAATGGCCTAAAATGCAAGCAAACTATAGCCTAACTTAATGAAACAAGAGAGGTGCACCTAGAAAATGAAGTTTGATGAAGAGGAGCTCTAGAATCATCTAGATTATGATGTTGAAGGCCATTGGGACACTTATGCCAAGCTGGGTGACTTTGTTCTACTTTGGGGAGACTCTGTTAGAATAGGTTTTAGGGATATGGGTGTCCAGAACTACAAAAACCACTTTTCAGGTCTGACAGTGGGACTAATTCACCAATGATGGTGAATTAGTCTTCCTAGAGCTTTCAAGAATCTTGAAGTTGGAACCTGGAGCTCTCAACTTGTACTTCTACTCCTGACAAGTGTACATATCCGAATTTGTAGACTTTGACCTATAAGTTGTCTCCAAGCTCTTTTTAGGGTTTGTTTTCTTTGAATGATGTTGATGGGATGTTGACACCTTTTAGCACCTTGCTCTTTGACAAATATGCATACAAGACCTACAAAACACACTTGCAAAGAGGGGAAAGAGGGTTAGGGTTAGAAAATAGGGGTTTGCCTTAGTCAAACCCTATATCCATTTTGGTAATCAAACCCTAAAAAATGAAATAAAATATAAAGGGAAAGATGATTGAGCAACATGCAAGTGCCACAACTCACTAAACCGTTGATGTAGAAGTTTGAAGATATACAAATATCAGCTCCAATAGATGAATGTTTGTAGTGCGTAGAGTGCTTGAATGCTTGATTACAACAAGATGTGAATAAGTTTGTACAAAGTTGCAGATTATGTCAAACATGGTGAAAGGAACAAATCTAAATACTGGATTGTATCAGCCATTACTTGTACCTGAGAGGCCATGGGAGGATATTAGCATGGATTTTGTTCTTGGCTTACCAAGGGCACATAGAGGGAATGATTCCATATTTGTGGTGGTGGATAGATTTTCAAAGATGACACATTTCATTATGTTTCATAAGACAAATGGTGTTGTTCATGTTGCAAAGTTGTTTTTCAGAGAGGTGGTGAGACTACATGGTCTACCGAAGAGTATAGTTTTAGATAGAGATACCAAATTTGTTGGTTATTTTTTGAGGATATTATGGAAGAAGTTGAAGGTAGATTTGAAGTTGAGTTCTACACACCATCCACAAACTAATGGTCAAATAGAGGTGGTGAATATGATTTTGGGTAACCTACTAAGATGCGGCTTAGTAGGAGATAAGCATAAGGGATGGGATTTGATTATACCACAGACATAATTTTCTTACAACAACTCTGTCAACAAGACCACTGGTAAATAACCATTCCAGATTGTGTATGGGAGTATTCCAAGAACTACTTATGAACTAAGAAATATGGATAAGGGGGAGAAGAGTAGTGTTGAGGCTGAATATTTTGTTGAGCACCTGAAGAATTTGCATGAAGAGGTGAAGAAACATATCAGTAGGATGAACTCACGATATAAGGCTAAGGTAGATAAGAAAAGGAGGTATAAGGAGTTCCAAGTAGGAGATGAAGTCATGGTTCATCTATGAAAGGAGAGGTTTCCAGTTCGTACATATGACAAGTTAAAGATGAAGAATTTTGGACCATGCAAGATCATAAACAAGCATGATTCAGGAAATGCATATTGTTGGAAATAGGATGACATTTAATTGCAATCCTAATCATTATTTATTTCATGTATCTCCTAAGTCCTTGGAATGTGTTCAACAACACTAGGATTAGGAAGAGAATAATATTTTATGAAATAATCATGTTAATTGATATTTTTAATTAATTCTAAGTGTTAGGAGCATGTGGGGACACCTTGCAGTTAGTTCCTCAAAAATAGGAACATATGGGAACACACATGGGAGATGGGATCTATTGGGTCTCAAAAAAGTTGGTTTGAATGAACCACGATAGGTTGCCCCACTCTCACTACGTTAATGGCCAACTAACAAGGCCAACCAATGAGGTTGAACCTTCTACTCTTAAGGCTCTGCTAAACCTAGGCGGGTGCACCTATATGAATGACATAGATTTTGAATTATACTTCCTACTTGACCAAACTATCCACAAGTGGCAACTTGATAGTGGAAATATGTGATATTAACTTGGTATAGATTGTATATGTAGTATCAAGGTGAAAATTAATATGTTTAATTAAGGGATGTGAATAAAATGGATAAAAACCAAAAGGATAGGTAAGACCAGTGCCTTGTTGGGTAAAAATGGAGTCAAATGAAAGCTCTTGATTAATGACTTCTATCTGGCAGAGATTCTAATTATTTGGCATATGAAAATTAGTTTATAACTTGTATAAACATGAAAGAATTATAATTACCAAGCTCTTCTTAGTGATCCAAATGATGCTTCTAAATTACTGTGAATGACTTGAAGGATTTAGTCTTTACTTGAAAGAACCAACCAATCGCATCACACAGATACAACAAATGTGTATTGATAAACTAAGGATATACTTGATATGTCAATTTAAATAACAAAGAAACATCAACCTTGGAGACAATTTGATAATATTTCCAATTAATTTAGCAAATAATTGATACCAGAAATGTGCCACGAAATTAGAGTTCCTTCATTGATCCTTCAAAATTTATACATGCAACATGGTCTTCCTGAATGTCATCGTTCTGAAAATATTATATTTCCTTCTATCTACTTCTATCTTCCTCTGCTTCTTTTGATTTTTTTACAAATATTTATACATTACACCTCAAGGGTCGTGACCCTTCAATTTTTTAATTATGGTCGTTTACATTCTTCACAGTTAAATAAAATATTTAATTAATTGCCTTGTCAGAAAATTAATTATTTTAAAGTATAGTCGGGCTTTTAATTTTACATTATACCTTTTCTCGCCTTTGATTTTAATTTCCCATGGCCTTTAACATCTTTACCGCTCTACCATGGTCACACTATTCGTACCCCATGATATGGTGATATTTTGACTTTTCAATAGTCTCCACAGTCATCGTCGGTCACCGTGACGGTTATCTTCATGTTTACCATGCTACCGCGGTCTTTGAATTTCTCACCTGCGGTATCGTGATATTTGACTGTTGCTCACTTTCCATTCTTACCGCCTTACCGCGATCTGTTCGTTGCATGTCCACAGTATCGCGGTGTAGCCGCTAACTGTCCTTCCCAACTGCTTTCGCCATCCACCGCAGTCACTGCGGTCTACAAGATGACCCCCTACGGTATCACGGTAAGATTTCCTGACTGCCGCATCGTTGAAGACTTACCGCCCATTGCGGTTTGTGGTATGACCACGTGTGGTGGCATAGTAAACATTTTCTGCCAACTCCTTAGCCGCTATCGCTGACTGCTTTCTTTCGATGACCGTTTACCGCAATCACCAAGGTCTTAGACTTGACCATCAGTGGTACTGCGGTGATAGTCTATAACCGCCACTGCTATACCATGAGCCCCTTTGTGGAAGGCTGCGGTAAAGTGATAAAAGACTTATAAAATGAAAATAAAAGGGGGCGATAAGGGTATAAGTCATTTTTGGCCCTTTTGAATGGTGATAGAGCTAATTTTTTATCAGAAAGTAATGAAATATAAGGAAATTAAATGGGGACAAAGTGTAGAAGGTGGTGAATGACTTATATGGGAAAGATAGTGAAAAATGTAAGCCATGAATAAATAAAATATCTTAATGTTTAGATGGATTTTCATGGAAAATAATAGGAAAATCGTAGGAATCCTTGTGGAAAATTTTCAGTTCTAACAGTGGCTCCGTTTGGGGATGAATGATTGTGAGATCATTGCAAGGATCCAAATCTTTGGGTGAGTAGACCAAACATTTATGGATGAAGGAGAGTGGAGATGAACATGATCCTAAACTACTGTACATGGAGAAAAGATCAAACAAGGGATTCCAGGACTATCCATTTACTAGCAATTTCCTATATCCTTTTCTTCCTATACTACTGTGCATGGAAAATTAATGAGAATTTTTCTCAAGAGTTGTCCATGCACTGGCAACCCTTGATCCTCTGTAATTTTTAAGAGAAAAAGTTCTTTAGAAATTTCCCATGTATAGGCAACTCCTATTCTTCACCACTCATATTTTGTAAATAATATGAGTCCTCTCCTTGCTTGCCAATAACAACAAAAGGTCCTCACCACAAGGCCTCAAATTTTCCATGTTTTCCTTTCTCTTGGCACCTAACACTCCACATTAGAACTAGATCATCCTTTTCAAATTTTCTGCCCTTTTCCTTTTTATCAAACAAATACTTCATTTGCGCTTGCAACTTCATGTTCTGGTTTTGGGCTAATCTTCTCATTTCATCAAGTTCTACTAATTATTCCATCCTCTCTTCCATTGGTTCAGGAACTTCTATGTCTTCCTAAAGAATAAATTTATAAACTGGTAATAGGTTTTGTAGAGGCATTTTGGCCTGTGTTCCATATACTAGTTCATATGGGGATTTTCCAATTACCTTTTTGATAGTAATCCTATCTACCCATGCAACCAATCTTAACTTTGAATCCCAAGATTTTTTATTTTTACCGAGCATTCTCTTTATGATTTTCAAAAGACTCTTGTTGTTGGATTCTGCTTGACCATTGGCTTGTGGATGATATGGGGCAGAATAAGAAACATTAATGCCATATGTTCTGCAAAAATCTCTAAACTCATCAAATCTAAAACACATCCCATTATCTGTAATAACTCTCAATGGTGTACTGAATCTAGTAATAATGTTATCCATTAAAAAGTTGATTACAACTTTACTTGTTGCTTGCTTGCTTGGGATTGCCTCCACCCATTTGGTGAAGTAATCAATGGCCACTAATATCCACTTCTGTCCTCCACTTGATTTCTCTTGTATCTCCCCAATGAAATCAATCCCCCACTGATGAAAAGGGGATTCAACCTGCATAGGTCTAAGTGGTAAAGTTCCCTAATATTTCATTTTGCCTGAAAACTTTTGACATGCTTCACATTTCCTTATATATGAAAATGAATCATCAAAAATTTTGGCCAGTAATAACTTGCCCTGAGGATTTTATGTGCAGTTGTCTTTGCAGAATAATGGCCTCAAGAGACCCCTTCATGCATTTCTTTCAGAACATGATCAACTTGTGATTCATCCAAACATAACAACAACATTCCATCTCTGTTTTTTTAGAATAAATCACCTTGTATAAATACATATTTAGAGGCTTGTAGTTTCAAAGTCCTCTTCTAGTTATCATTGAGTCCTTCAGGGCACTTTGTGTTCTTGAGGTAATGCATGATGTCTGTATACCAGGGTGTATGCTCAATGATTACAATTGCATTTCCTTCTTCTTCTACATTGCAAATTTGATTTGCCTCAATGTTTGCTTCTGCCATCAATTTGGCCAATCCTTGGCCTCTTACCAATTTAGTAATCTATAGTTCCATATCAAATTCCTGAATTTTATTAATCCACTTGCACCTCTTCCCTATTACTTATGACTGTGTCAAGATGTCTTTGACTGCTGCGTGAGGGACACAAGCAATTACCTTGGCTCCAACAAGATACGGTCTAAAGGATTTTGTGGCTTTTACCAGTGCAAAGGCTTTTTTTTCCATTATGTCATACTTCAATTCTAACCCTTGCAATGATTTACTAAAGAATGACACAGGTTGCTCATGACCATTCTCATTTTTTTGTAACATAACAACAACTATAGTATGCAAGGAAGTGAACGAAAATATTTGAAAAGTTTTTGTGAAATCAAGAGATTTGAGGATAGGGGCTTCCTTAATGGCACTTTTAATGGATACAAAGGATTCTAATGCTTCTGGGGTCCATTCAATTTTTTGTCCTTTCTTTAACATCTTTGATATGGGCTTGACAATTTCAGCAAAGTTGGACACAAACCTCCTAACAAAATTTATCTGTCCAAAGAATGATTGGATGGCTTTTATAGTTTTAGGGATAGGCACCTTATCTATGGCTTCAACTCTTTCAGGATCTATTCTAACTCCCTCTTTTGACACAAAGTGTCCTAAGATTTTTCCCTCTGTAACAACAAAATGACATTTCTTAGGGTTCAAACTAATGCCATATTCTAAAGCTTTAATGAATATTTTTTCAAGATGTCCCACATGACCCTCAACTCTTTTTGAATAAGCAGTAAGGTCATCTTGATACACCACCATTATAGCATTAATCAAGTCCACAAAAGCTAAATCCATAGCTGTTTGAAAGGTCGCTCCTGCATTTGTGAGACCAAAGGGAATTCTCACATAAACATAGGTTCCCCATGGAGTTGTGAAAGTTGTCTTGTACTGCTCAGATTCCCTGACTTTAACCTAATTATAACCAGAGAAACCGTTCATCATAGATAACAGCTCACACCTTGTCACTTTGTGTAATATAGCTTCCATATTAGGTAGAGAGTAATTGTCCTTGAGGGATGCCACATTCAAATTTCTGAAATCCATAGACAGTCTGATATCTCCATTTTTCTTTCTAACAGGAACAAGATTTGACACCCATGTTGAGTGCCTCACGGGTTTGATGATACCTCCATCTCTAAGCTTGGTTAATTCTTCCTACATTTTTGGTTCTAGAGTGGGGTTTATGGACCTTTGTTTTTGCCTAAATGGCTTTGCATCTTCTTTCAAAGGGATTTCATGTTGAAATAGGTCTTCCCTATATGCCTTGAGATCTTCATAAGACCATGCAAATACATGTTTATATTTTCTTAGTAATGAAATCAACATTCTTTGAACTGTCGGGCTTATCTTCTTTCCAATATATACTTTTCTTGGTGCCAGTTCAGTTCCTAAGTTTATTTCTTCAATGTCTTCCTTTTTGACTGGTGTCTATTTCATAAGGGATCAATCACTTCCATCATATACTCTTTCCAATGCTACCAACCCCTTGGGAAGTTTATTAGTCTTAAGTTGTAATACTTTCTTTCCAAACACTGTTTGTTCCCCATCTATTTCTTCTACAAAGGCATTGAAATCGATTTCTTGAGCCTCATATTGGTCTATGCATTGAAGGAACTTTAAGAGATCAGTGTCATCATTAAAAACTTGCCAACTATATACATTGTCTGGCACAACAGGTCTTGCTTTGAACTCAACTTGGGACACTCCTGCTAACGTGATATCATCTTGTTTTAGTGCTACATTCACCAAGAAGTCTTCCATTATATTTTTTGATCTGTCCACCCAATCAATGGAGAAGGCATCAAATAGTTCAATTGTATCCCATATTGCATTTCTGTACTGTTTCAGTCTTTTATTTTTTGCTACATATTTTGATTTGATCTAAGATACAACCAACTCCGAGTCCCCAAAAACTGTTAAGAGTTTAATCTTGTGTTTAACAGCTAAATTTAATCCTGTTAATAGAGCTTCATATTCCACTACATTATTTGTACATTCAAATGCTAAAAAAAATGAATATTTAAAAGTTGAACCATCAGGTGATATAAAAACTATCCCAACTCCATTGCCTTCTTGGCTGCACGCTCCATCAAAGTACATTTTCCATATCCCTTGTTGATTTTCAAAAATATTTCTATCAATTGGATCTTTGCTTACCAACTCAGGTTGAGATAGTTCTACTCTAAAACTTCCCAAATCAACATCACAGAAGAAATTCAGTGGCTCTTGAGGAGCATATTCAACAATTTGATTCATTCTAGGTTCTCTATACAATTTTACCTCTTCTCCATTCACTGGTATGGTGGCATATAATAATTCAAACCATACATTGCCTCCTACTGCAGTAGTCCACTACCTTGATAGAAGCATTCCAAATTGTGGAGGTGTGTCAATTACTGTAATATCAATGTTGTAGGTAGCTTGGGGATAAGTTGCTAATCTTACCTCCACATTTTTTATTATTCCCACAACTGGAACAGGCTTGCTATCCATAGCATAACATTTACCCCCTTCTACAACTACCCACATATGAAGTTGTTTCATTACTCCTACTGGCATAATATTCATGGAGGCACCAGAGTCTATCATGCAATTTATTACTAGCTTGCCACTTATGAAAAGGGTGGTAAAGAACGGGTCAATCTGTGGTGTATTCATCAAGTAGGCTTCTAGGATTTTTATTTCCTTCTTTTTATTGGTGGCTAAGGGGATCTCCTTATTTTCAATGTTTATACTTTGATTTGTTTTAGACATTAATTGAATGGCACCCTCCCTATATTCCTGAATTTTCATCATTTTGAGTAATGGGACAAATATTTTTAATTGAGACAAGGTTTGTATGAAATCAAAAGATGTACCTTTAGTTTTGATCACCTTCTTTTATTCTACCAATTCTCCTTTGTTCTCTTCCTTTTCCCCTTTTGGTGCTTGATTTGGCTTTTGTCTCTCAATGGGTGTCTCCTTACTTTCCTCTTTTGGAGATCCTTTGTGCTCTTTTTTGTCTGGTTCCTTATCATCCATCTTCTTTGATTTTTCATTTGATAATTTTTTATTTTTTATAAATATTCCTCTTGGGACACCCTCATCTTTATTCACTGTTATGTTCCTCAACCGATATTTGTTTCTAGCCTCCTCAACTGATGCAATAGTAAATCTTTCAATCTCTTCTTCACTTGGTCTCCTTATAATGTATCTATTAGTTTGATATGATGCAGTAGGGGAGTTTTGCTCATTATCACTTTGTTCATGATCAGAAAAATATGTTGCTCAACCATGTGAATATTGTACTTTTGGTGATCAAAATTTTACTCATATCCCTCCTCCTCGGAAGATGAATATTCCTGCTCCAAAGGGTTAAGAGTGTGGGAGGTTAAATAGACATTCTGGTCATCTCCACCATCATTTTCCGATGTGTCTTCTTTTGGTATTGACTGAGCTATGACACAATGTTCTGGGGAATGTGGTGCATAGCAGTGGAATTTTATCTACCATATATGCTCCCTTTCTTTTTAGTGGATCTGGTGTTTCTTTATTTATGGATTTGTCATTCACCAACTTCCCATCTTTCCAGTTTGTATTGTAAGGCATGTCGTGCAACCTTGGTCTTTCATTCTTGTATGTATTTTCTTGTCTATTTTGGGGAGCATATGGGGGAACCCTTGGGTTTTCCCTTTTATAAATCATTCCTATTGCTTTCTTGTTATTCTTTATTGTGAGTGCTATCTTTTGAGCTTCAGCCAAATCCCTAGGATCTCTGTTCCTAAGCTCATATCCTTTCTTGGGATCAAAGGCTTTCAAATAGATGCTCAATGCAGTAGGGTCAACCAATTTGGATTTACGAGGTATCTTATTATGTAGCTTGGAGAACCTCTGATTGAAGTCATAAGTTGACTCATTTTGATGTTTTTGTATAGTCACCAACTCATGCAGAGAAAATTTTGATGCACACTGATTCCCATATTGCTGGAGAAATTGGTTATAAAATACATGAATAGAATCAATGAATGTTGTTGGTAAACTGTTAAACCACTATTTGGCATCCTCAATCAATGACATCATAAATAATCTCATTTGTACATCCTCATACTGCATATCCAAATCTTGAATAACTGCTTTAAATTTTCTCAGATGCTCCTCGGTTGTGACTGCACTACTTCCTCTGAATTTTGGGACTAAGTTTCTCCAGTTGCTATCCAGTGGGTGATGATATATCTGAAACCTGACCAAATCAAATTGCTTAATCATAGTTGTGTATTGTGGAGGAGGATTTTGGTATTGTTGATGTTGTTACATTGGATTATTAATTCCCACGTATTGATGACCTTGTGAGGGTACATGTTGTTGATAAGGAGGTGGCTGAATATTTTGGTGTTGTGGTGGAGCATTTGTGTTTCTATTTTGATTCCTTAGCGGATTTTGGTGGGCCTGTGGGGAATTTGATACCCTTATATTTTTATTTTTATGAGGGGGCATATATTTAGGCGAATCAGCCATTGGTGTCCTAATCTGGGCTTTGTGTAATTTCATCTTTCTTAATTCTTCCACTATTTGAAGATGTTGCTTATATTCTATCCTTAATTTTTCTCCTTGTTGTATCATGTGCTCCCACTGTGTATCTTTTTTACTTTGTTCCATGAGTTCATGATTTTCCTCAAATGTTTCATCATATTCAAATCCTTCCCCGAAGAGTGCTACTCTCTGCTCATCTTTGTATACTCTCCTTTTTCTCGCCTCAAACTCAGCCATATGCTCATCAACTTTCTCAAGGTCTACTTGGTGAGAAGTATTTCTCTTCCCCTCGGGAGTGTGAAGCTCTTTTTGCGGGCTTTCTTTGTTTGCAAGTGTATCATATGAATTATGTGTTTCTAGCAATAGTTTTGATGCTTTGTTTTTGGTTGTTGTGTCCAAGTCATTAAATACTTTCTTGCCCTGATTGCTTTTGTAATTTGACTTTCCTTTATCATCAGAACCATCATCTCTATACAAAGATCTTTTTCCTTGCATGTTGTGAGTAATCGTAATGGTCTAAACTCTAGGTTGATTCCTTTCTGATTTATACTTTATTGTATCAGTTTCAATACTTTTATTCATCTAGAGTTGCCACCTACTTTTTAAAAAAAGTGAGAAAGTGTTGTTATTTTACCCCAGCGGAGTCAATTTTTTAATTCTCTTCAACTGTGAATCTTTGTCTAATGACTCTATATGGAAAGGTTGTCTATTACTGGACTTTTCTCAAGTTATTCCCTAGCAGAGTCGCTAATTTTTTGGGTCTCAAAAACACTGGTTTGAATGAACCATGATAGGTTGCCCCACTCTCACTATGTTAATGGCCAACTAACAAGGCCAACCAATGAGTTTGAACCTTCTACTCTTAAGGCTCTACTAAACCTAGGTGGGTGCACCTATATGAATGACACGGATTTTGAATTATATTTCCTACTTGACCAAACTATCCACAAGTGGCAACTTGATAGTGGAAAGATGTGATCCTAACTTGGTATAGATTGAATATGTAGTATCAAGGTGAAAATATGTTTAATTAAGGGATGTGAATAAAATGGATAAAACCTAAAAGGATAGGCAAGACCAGTGCCTTGTTGGGTAAAAATGAAGTCAAATGAAAGCTCTTGATTAATGACTTCTATCTAGCAGAGATTCTAATTATTTGGCATATGAAAATTAGTTTATAACTTGTATAAACATGCAAGAATTGTAATTACCAAGCTCTTCTTAGTGATCCAAATGATGCTTCTAAATTACTATGAATGACTTGAAGGTTTTAGTCTTTACTTGAAAGAACCAACCAATCACATCACACAGATACAACAAATGTGTATTAATAAACTAAGGATATACTTGATATGTCAATTTAAATAACAAAGAAACATCAACCTTGGAGAAAATTTGATAATATTTTCAATTAATTTAGCAAATAATTGATACCAGAAATGTGCCACGAAATCAGAGTTCCTTCATTGATCCTTCAAAATTTATACATGCAACATGGTCTTCTTGAATGTCATCATTCTGAAAATTATGTATTTCCTTCTATCTACTTCTATCTTTCTCTGCTTCTTTTGATTTTTTTACAAATATTTATACATTACAACTCAAGGGTCGTGACCCTTCAATTTTCTAATTATGGTCGTTTACATTCTTCACAGTTAAATAAAATATTTAATTAATTTCCTTGCAGGAAAATTAATTATTTCAAAGTATAGTCGGGCTTCTAATTTTACATTATACCTTTTCCCGCCTTTGATTTTAATTTCCCATGGCCTTTAACATCTTTACCGCTCTACCGCGGTCACACTGTTCATACCCCGCGGTATGGGCAGTATTTTGACTTTTCAACGGTCATCGCCAGTCATCGTGATGGTTATCTTCATGTTTACCACGCTACCGTGGTCTTTGACTTTCACACCCACAATATCGCGGTATTTGACTGCTGCTCACTTTCCATTCTTACCACCTTATCACGGTCTGTTCGTTGCCTATCCACGGTATCATGATGTAGCCGATAACCATCCTTGCCAACTGCTTTCGCCATTCACTGTGGTCACTGTGGTCTACAAGATGACCCCCTGTGGTATCGCGGTAAGATGTCTTGACTGCCACATCATTAAAGACTTACCACCCACTGCGCTATCGTGGTCTATGGTTTGACCGCGTGCGGTAGCGCGGTAAACATTTTCTGCTGACTCCTTAGCAGCTACCGCTGACTGCTTGCTTTCGATGACCATTTACCGTAGTCACCGCGATCTCAGACTTGACCGTCGGCGGTACTGCGGTGACAGTCTATAACCACCACCGCTATACCGTGAGCCCCTTTGTGGAAGGCCGCGGTAAAGTGGTAAAAGACTTATAAAATGAAAATAAAAGGGGGGGGTAAGGGTATAAGTCATTTTTGGCCCGTTTGAATGGCGGTAGAGCTAATTTTTTATGAGAAAGTAATGAAATATAAGGAAAATAAATGAGGACAAAGTGTAGAAGGCAGTCAATGACTTATATGGGAAAGATAGTGAAAAATGTAAGCCATGAATAAATCAAATATCTTAAGGCTTAGATGGATTTTCATGGAAAATAATAGGAAAATCCTAGGAATGCTTGTGGAAAATTTCAGTTCTAACAGGATCCACCTTGGTTTAGTTAACTAGTTGGTGAATTGAGTACACTTCAAGAATGCATCCTAGGTTCCTAAAAAATAGGGATTTTTATTTATGCATGTTGAGGTCCTATATAATAGGGGGTGATGTGTACAAGGCTTAGTTCAATTCAATTCAATTCAGTTCAATTATGGTTCAATTATCTTCAGTTAATTTTAGTTGAATGCTAGTTGACTTCAGTTAACTTGGAATGCATGGCTAATGAATTAAGTTGCATGACAGATAATAGGGACTAGCTTTAGTGAATAGGGGTGGTGCGGGGGCACCTCAACTCTTGAAATTTATGACAAGTTTCATAATATTGTAATGTCTTAGTCATTTAGAATTTCGTGGGACCATGTTAAGAAATGGTTCAAGTGTTAAAATTGTAATGATGTATTCATAAAATGGATTAAATGACAGTTGTAACCGAATGGGAATAGCGGGTAGATGAACGATTGTCTAACTACCCTTGAATCTCTATAAAGAGACAAAATGTAACTGAATACGGGGATAGAGGGAATAGAGAGTGCAACTACGGGAAAATAGAAAAGAGAGTAACAAGAGGGAGAATAAATCAGGCTCTCTGGCCGAAGTATGTATGTTTTTGAAATGTTAATATATGGAATTCGATAGGAGGATTTTCCATTTCCCGTTGTGTCTTTCTCTCTATCTTTTTGGTTAATGTGTTTTGTGAATTGTTAATGCAAATTGGTTTTGAAGGTTTCGATGTTGTTGGACTATTTTAAAATAACCCATTGTTGTTTATGAGTCAGATTCTTTTATGACAGTACCGGAAGCCTTTGTTCGATAGTCACCTTGAAGGAGACTGAGGAAGATATGTTTGTGGAGCTATGTGTGTTTGGTACGACTGAATGATATCAAATATCAATCCTGGAGCGACCAACAAACCCCATCATGGTTTGAGCTCGACCATTGTGTTTGAGTAGTGTGTGTGACTCAGCTTTGGATAGTGGAAAGGTGGCAGACAGTTTAGAGGAGAGAAGGGTGGATATGCTTTATTATATGCAGAATATGGGGTTTTGTTTTGCTCGACATCTAAATGGTATCAGAGCAGGTTGGTTTTGAGCGTGTAGAAGACAATCTACATCAGGTAGTCATGTGGGTTCTTCTTTGCAAGTCAATCCATCCAAGCTATAGTAAGGATGCAGTTGTTCTTGCGTGTGTGAAGATCTCAAGCTAGGGTCTTCGTATTATCTACACCAAGATGAAGCTGGGTAGAAGGTGCAATGAGAGAAACCACTAAGAGAAGGGTGGGAAGCATCTTCCAGAATCTTGTGTGGGTAAGATGGAAGTACGGTGGTGGTGTGAAGTAGCCACATGCCGAGTGGTGGACAGTAACCAGCATACACTCCATTGTTGGGAGTCATGTAACAACAATAGAGGAAGCAGCGGAAGCATTGATTCAGTGATGAAGACATAGAGGCGAACGGTTTGTTTGTAGAATTCTCATCTCAACATTTCCATGGGACTTGGAAATATTTTACGCCTGGGAGTATGGTGCGGGGGCACCTCGACTTTTGAAACTTATGACAAGTTTCATAATATTTTAATGTCTTAATCATTTAGAATTTTGTGGGACCATGTTAAGAAATGGTTTAAGTGTTAAAATTGTAATGATGTATTCATAAAACGGATTAAATGACAGTTGTAACCAAATGGGAATATCGAGTAGATGAACGGTTTGTCTAACTACCCTAGAATCTGTATAAAGAGACAACATGTAACCAAATACGGGGATAGAGGGAATAGAGAGTGCAACTACGGGAAAATAGAAAAGAGAGTAACAAGAGGGAGAATAAATTGGGCTCTCTGGCCGAATAATATATGGAATTCGATAGGAGGAGTTTCCATTTCCCGTCGTGTCGTTCTCTCTATCTTTCTGGTTTATGTGTTTTGCGAATTATTAATGTAGATTGGTTTTGAAGGTTTCGATGTTGTTGGACTATTTTAAAATAACCCATTGTTGTTTATGAGTCGGATTCCTTTATGACAGTCCCAAAAGCCTTTGTTTGATAGTCGCCTTGAAGGAGACCGAGGAAGATATTTTTGTAGAGCTATGTGTGTTTGGTACGACCGAATGATATCAAATATCATTCCTAGAGTGACCAGCGAACCCCATCATGGTTTGAGCTCGACCATTGTGTTTGAGCAGTGTGTGTGACTCAGCTTTGGACAGTGGAAAATTGGCAGACAATTTAGAGGAGAGAAGGGTGGATATGCTTTATTATATGCTAAATATGGGGTTTTGATTTGCTCTGCATCAAGGGGATGACCATTCTTGCATGAATGGTGTTGAGGAATGTTTCAGTTAACAAGAAATGACTGGGACCCAACTTGGGTGCCCAAGTTGTCTTCTTCTAATTAACTCCTTTGCATGTTGAGATATTTCAAAAGGCTTAGTTAAGTGGGCCCTCTTTTGGTGCCTACTTTGATGATAAAGCCTTGAAGATATTTATAGAATAAAGGTTGAGTTATGACTTCTGTTTGGGACGCCTAAATGGATGAAGGAAAGGATTTGACATTTTTCTTCATGACATAACTCTGCTTGCAAGAGATAGGCATACCTTTTAGGGATAGGGCTTGAGCGTTGTAATTTTAACTCAATTGGAGTTTACAAAGTTGATCAAAGCCTATTTATCTCAATCAAGTTGAAGAGAGTTATTATCAATTTTATTGCAGTTTGTGAAGAAGTTTTGGTGAAGGAAAAAGAGGTATTCTCAAGCAAGAATTGGAGCTATTGTAATCTATTTCAGAGATTGAATAATAGATTAATTCTTGGCGGAGTTTTTTCATGAAAGGGTTTCTCCATGGTATATGCTTGTGTAATATTTCTAATATCCTATCTGCTTCTTCTATCAACTTCTGTCTACATTCTACAAATAGTAAAATGGATTAATTAGATAATCGCCCACAAAGAATCTATAACAAAGGAAAAGCATATTCAACTCAGAAATATTAAAGTTTTACAAGGTATTAAGCTAAGAAAACACCTTAATTTTCAACATTTGGTATCAGAGCTGAGGTAGGGTAGAGTATTGATGGATTTTTTGGCTTACTGGGAGCTTTTATTATTATTTTTATTTGCTGATTTCAGAATTAAGTTTTGTTACAATGGGTTCTACTTCTCGTTTAGATATTGAAAGGTTCAATGGATTTGGGTATGAGACGTGGAATTTAAAAATGGAAGATCTCCTTGAAGAGAGAGATCAGTGGTTAGTTGTAGGTAATAAGACAAAGATACCTTCATCTATGTCAAATGAGGATTGAGCTAAGATTGACAAGAACGCAAGAGGAACCATAAGATTATGTCTTGTTGATGTTGTTCTCTTGAATGTTTCAAATGAAAAGACTGTATTTGATTTGTGGAAGAGGATAGGTGATATCTATCAAACTAAAAGCATTACTAAAAAGCTATAACTAAAAAGATAGTTATATTCTTTAAAGATGAAAGATGGTGATTCTATTGTACATCATTTATATGCTTTTAATTTGATTTTGAGTCAGTTAGCATCTGTAGATGTAAAGTTAGAAGATGAAGATAAATGCATTTTGTTACTTTGTTCTTTACCAGAGTCTTGGGATAATTTAATTGTTGCTATCAGTGGTAGTGGTGCAGATCCGAAGATGGACAATATAATTCCTACTCTCTTATTAGAGGAGATGAGGAGGAAGCCTAAAATGGAAATCCAAGATGCCTTGTTTGTAAAAGGTAGGCCTAAGAAAAAGGAACCTAAGGGAGACAAGGAAGGAAAGGGTAAGTCCAAAAGATGGTCTAAAACCCCTAGTAAGAGTAAGGTAAAGTGTTGGAACTGTGGCAAACTGGGACATGTGAAGAAGGATTGTAAGAACAATAAAAAGAGTTTTGATTCTTCTATAGAGGAATCCTTTGATGACAGTAATGATGCATTGGTTATTTCATCTAATATTTTTTGTGATAGTTCTTTGCTTGATGTTACAAAATGATTTTCATGGAAAGGATGGTAGTCATGATGCCATGTGTGACTTGGTACCATAGTTTAGTAGGAGTTGTTGGCAGTGACGTGGATGCATCATTAGTAAGGTTATCTTTAGGTGATATGGATATATGTTTTCTTGGTTTAGAGTGGTTGCTATTATGTCATGGTTTACTCTTGATACACGTTTAGAGTTTGGATTGGTACTTGTTCTCTTGAGACTAGGATGTTTATGTAAGTTATGATGCATGCAATCTCCTTGGAGGAGATGTTTGTATCATGGATGTCATTTTTATGTTCCTGATTTAAGATTGGATATTTGACATTGATCGTAGTAGTTCTATTTGTATTGGGTACATTACTCATTTGCTTGGTTACTTCATGATGGTTTTGTGTTGCACTTGGAGTTTAGCATGGATTGATTGGTTACAGGGCCTCATGGATACTTAGAGAATTAGGTGAGGCTTGATTTCTCTTATGGTAAGATATATATGATGGAATGGTTACTTGTAAGAAAAAAAAAATCAACAATAAAGACCGAGAAGCCTACACCTTGGTTGAATGTGAGTTCAACGCACTTGGAAATTCTTTATTTGAGAGGTATTTGCCCGTTATATCTTTCAGATTCATTATGTTTCATGCTTTGATTTCTCATGGGATTGATTTGATTCATGGTTGATTATGGAAACTCATTTAAGGATGGTTTAGCATGAGTTTATATGTTTTATCTTTCATAGATAATGGGTCTTAAGCTATGGATAGTTAGTTTTGGAGGATTTATTTTGAAAAATGGTATGACATATTTTATGGGTTGATTTCTAGTTATGGGATGGTTACCTTGAGTTTAATCTTCTTGGTTTAAATATTGTGGTTTTACTTGAACTTTTGGGAGTTGTATCGTTAACAACAAATTATTTGATTATGTTAAGGCCATGGATAATCTTCATTTAGAAGGTGGTTATCACGATGTCATGGATAGCTTGGTTACATGTTACAGTGGGAGTTTTTTTATAGTGATGGTTTGATGTTTATCTTGTTTCCATGAATAGATTAGTATCACAGTTCAGTGGGAGCTTTGGTAGGATATGGTTATCTTCATGAAATTTGAAGAGGATGTAGTTCTTTTTGGTTTTGAGTATTAATCATTTTCTTGGAGATTCATCATTATGCAGGTTGCATTTGAAGTTGGCATGAATGTTTTGGTGAGTACTCATGGATACTACAGAGACTTGGGAAAGGTATTGATTGAGAAATTTGACACTTTAATCAATACTATAGAGAGGTTCTCGTGATGTAGGAAGTCCATTAGCCTTGAGTCCTGAACTTGATTTATATTAAATAATTCCTTGTTTAGAATATTTGCAATGATAATATCAAGTGGGAGAATGTTGGAAATAGGATGTCATTTAATTACAATCCTAAAAATTATTTATTTCATGTATCTCCTAAGTCCTTGGAATGTGTTCAACAACACTAGGATTAGGAAGAGAATAATATTTGATGAAATAACCATGTTAATTGACATTTATAATTAATTCTAAGTGTTAGGAGCAAGTGGGGACACCTTGGAGTTAGCTCCTACAAAATAGGAGCACATGGGCACACACATGGTAGGTGGGATCCACCTTGGTTCAGTTAAATAGTTGGTGAATTGAGTACACTTCAAGAATGCATCCTAGGTTCCTACAAAATAGGGATTTTTATTTATATATATTGAGGTCCTATATAATAGGGGGTGATGTGTACAATGTTTAGTTTAGTTTATTTTAGTTTAGTTAATTTCAATTATGGTTCAGTTATCTTCAGTTAGTTTTAGTTGAATGCTAGTTGACTTCAGTTAACTTGTAATGCATGGCTAATGACTTGAGTTGCATGACAGATAACAGGGACTACCTTTGGTTAATAGGGATGACCATTCTTGCATGAATGGTGTTGAGGAATGTTTTAGTTAAGAAGAAATGACTTGGACCCAACTTGGGCGCCCAAGTTGGCTTCCTGGAATTAACTCCTTTGCATGTTGAGATATTTCAGAAGGCTTAGTTATGTGGGCCCTCTTTTGGGCACCTACTTTGAGGATAAATCCTTGAAGATATTTATAGAATAAAGGTTGAGTTATGACTTCAGTTTGGGATGCCCAAATGGATGAAGGAGAGGATTTGACATTGTTCTTTATGACATAACTCTACGTGCAAGAGATAGGTGTACCTTTTAGGGATAGGGCTTGAGCATTGTAGTTGTAACTCAATTGGAGTTTACAAAGTTGACCAAAGCCTATTTATCTCAAGCAAGTTGAAGAGAGTTATTACCAATTTTATTGCAGGTTGTGAAGAATTTTTGGTGAAGGAAAAAGAGGCATCCTCAAGCAAGAATTGGAGCTATTGTAATCTACTTTAGAGATTGAATAATATTAATTCTTGGTGGAGTTTTTTTCCTGAAAGGGTTTCTCCACGGTATATGCTTGTGTAATCTTTCTAATATCTTGTCTACTTCTATAAACTTATGTCTACATTCTACAAATAGTAAAATGGATTAATCAGATAATCACCCATAAAGAATCTATAACAAAGGAAAAGCATATTTAGATCAGAAATTATAAAGTTTTACAAGGTATTAAGCTAAGAAAACACCTCAATTTTCAACACATATGAGGTGGAGTTGCCTGATGAAATTCATATTTCACCTTTGTTTAAAATTTTAGATTTAATAGAATATCATGAAGGAGAAATTGATGAAGCAATAATAGAAGCACAATGGAAAATTCTAGAACCTACTTCAGAGAAGGAAGAGATAGAAGAAATCTTGGATAGTTGTGTGGGAAAAAGCACAAGAAATAGGCAGTATGAAGAATATCTAGTTAAATGGAAAGGAAGGCCTTTTGAAAATTCATCATGGTTGTTTGGGGTGAAGGTTAATTGTCTCAGTTTCCCTCTAACTCCTGAGAAGTGATAGGGTCACTTTTCAAATTACCTTGGGTGTCTAATGCAAGAGCATCAAGTGGTGTAGGGTAATCGAACATCACCCAAAAAATGTTTTTCCTTGTTTTATTTAGTTGTTTTGAGTCCCATGATGGCACTTAAGGGGTGTAAGAAAACTAGAAGTTAGAAAAGGTGAGAAATGATCACTTAATATTTTTAATAGGTTAGCCTAAATGGGATCGTATGGACCTAAAAATTTACCCCATGGAGTGGAACTAAAAAATATCTCTAGTGGTGAAAGAATCATCTCAATACCCTTTATGGTTTGGGAGATATTAAAGTTTCTATCTTGAGAAATTTCTCCAATGCAGCTTCAAATTCAAATATGAAAACCTTAGAAGCCTTGAAATAACTCAAAAAGTGGATGAAACAATCTTTGATGGTTATGACATTGTAGATATCTTTAAGAGATTTCCAATGATATATTATAATAGCAAATCAGACATTAGGATGAAAAGTTATGGCCCGACAAACCTGCCCCACTAAAAAGTGAGTTTTATTAAATATCTTCTTAGGCAAGAAATCAAACGGTGGGACTTTTGGCACCAAAACAAAAGGGAAAGTTACACTTTCTAGAATATTCTAGGGTAGTTATTGGATAAAATAAAAAGGGTTAAGTGGGGGTTGTAGAAGGTGGCTCCATTAGTGCATATTGTGGCTCTGAATAGTATATTTTGTTATTAGAGTTGATTTTGTTTTAATGAATCAAGCCCATGAGGCTATAACATTGTAAGTTTTGAATCTGTAATTTTATTTTCTAAAAATAATTGAAAGTGAATTACTTTTTGTCTTGCATCTTCTATGTTGGTATCTATTGTTGTGATTTGTGAGGGTTTTGGGAGGTTTCACCCTCATCAAAGATTCATGAGAATTATTACATGATTCAATTTGAAACAATATATCTTGAGAAACTAGGCTACGAAGACATCCAAGAGCTTTGGTAGGTTCAATAATCCATTCTATCTTTCTATCTACATCTATAGGTGCAAGTACCTTATTTTCAACATATAGAGAGTGACCCTTAGTAATTAGTGTAAGCCAGGTAAGGTAGCAGAACAACTTCCTACACTAACCTTGAGAAGAGAATAATGCAAAAATTTGTACAAATCTTTAACAGTTGCAAAAACTTAAAGAAGAATAAATATAAATATTATGCATACCATGACACAATGATTTATGTGGGGAAAACCCTTTCAGGAGAAAAACCCCACACTCCAAAAGCCGCCCAATATATTATTGAGTAAATAAAAAAGATTACAATATAATTGTAGAGGAAGATTCTCACAAGAGTATTACCACTCAAAGATAAAGAGTCAACATGATTGCTAAAAGACTCTCTCTATCATTCTCCATATTCACATTTCACTGTCATACATCGCCCTCACAATAATAGAGTTACATTCTAGGCAATACCGACAAAACAAAATATCCATCGTTAGATCTAAACCCTAATAATTAATGGCCTAGATTTACAATGTATCAACTCCCACTAATGAATATTTACATAAGCTTTTACTACCTGTGGGACCCATCATTCCAACTCACTACCACACAATTCACAACAAGGATGTGAATTTCATGATCATCCAACTGATAATTGTCATCTGCTTATACACTTTACCATGTGTCCTTATCAACCTATCGAGTCCCACCATACCTCCATCGCATATCGCCAAATAACTAAAAACCTAAACTTTAGAACCTCACATTGAAGGTTACGAAATTCTAAAAACTTGTGACATGCTGCCAACAAAGAGATCACTAAGTTGAGAAGTTATGAAACTTCAAAACCCTACGACATAGGTTAAGGAAAATTAGAATCCTGTGACTTGAGTAATAAAACCATCTCATTGCAAGGTTGAGACACAATTTCCCAGCAAATCTGTCACTTGTCGAACACCTTGCAAGAGCAATGGGAGGGAGTAAACATTGTCTCTTAATTGCTAGGGGCCAAAAGGCCCATCATCTCTAAACACCATTTGAACTCCTTTGTTCTCACAAGCTTAGTTGAAGTATCAACAACATTCATCAAAGTATCTACCTTAACCAAATTCACCTTGCCATATTCAACCATATCTTGAACAAAATGATACTGTATATCAATGTGCTTGGTCCTGACATGAAATGTTGGCTTCTTGGCTAGATATATAATACTCTGACTGTCACAATAAATTGTCACTAAATCTTATTTTATTCCAATATATGAACACAATATCTTAAGCAAAATGACTTCTTTACAAGCATAAGTAACTACCATATACTCTGCTTCAGTAGTCGACAAAGCAACCACAACATGTCATTTGTTCATCCAACTGATTGCACCACCAAATTATGTAAACACATAAGCATTGATGGATCATCTGCTATCAACATCACCTGATCAATTTGAATCCATGTAACCATCAATATCAAGGGAAATCTCACCTTCAATCATATTACTATGATAAAATAAGGAATAATCTAGGTACCACACAAATATCTAAAGACTCTTTTAACTACATCCCAATGAACTCTACTAGGATTAGACATATATCTGGAAAGAACTCCCACTGCTTGGAAAATGTTTTTTCTAGTACAAACCATAACATATATCAAACTTATGACTGCACTTTGGTAAGGCACTCTGCTCATGTCTTCTATCTCCAATGGGGATGTTGGACAATCCTGAAATTGATAACTTTGTTCCAACTGTAATAGGGACACATAATGGTCTAAAATCTTTCATGTTGAATCTTTATAAAATTGAATTGATATACTTACTTTGGCCATGCCATAGATTTCTATTCACTCTATCTCTTTTAATTTCCATCCCAAGAATGTGTTTCGCTGCACCAAGATCTTTCATTTCAAATTTAGCAGCAAGTTGAGATTTTAGTTTTGAAATCTTACCTTTCCTTTTTCCAATAAATAACATATCATCAACATATAATGCAATAGATAGGAAATGATCACCATCGGTGATCACCATCAGTTTTATAATAAACACAATGATCTAATTTAGAACGCTCAGACTCCAAACTCAACACATATGTATCTTTTTTTGGTACCACATCCTAGGACTTTGTTTTAAGCCATACAAATATTTCTTCAATCTACAAAACAATTTACTTTTATCTTTCACCATGTAGTGCTCTAGCTGTGTCATATAAATATCATCCTCCAAATCACCATGAAGGAAAGAATTTTTCACATCCATTTGCTCAACCTCTAAATTATAAGCAACAACAATAGAAAGTAAAAATCTAATGGATGTCATTTTTGCAATAGGAGAAAATATCTGACCATAATCAACACCCTCAATTTGAGAGTAACCCTTTGCAAACAACCTTGCTTTGTATTTCTCAATACCTCCATCTGAACCAATATTTTTCTTGAACACCCATTTTTAAGCAGCAAGTTTCCATCCTTCAAGCAATGGTACAAGATCCCATGTACCATTGTTTTTCAAAGATGTCATTTTTTCATCCATAGCAATTTTCTAGGACTCTACATCATTCATACCTAATACCTCTTCTATAAATATGGGTTCATCCATGTTAGTATTCAAAGCAAAAATATATCTCCAATCATTAGGTGTATACCTTTCAGGTGGTTGTCTATGCCTTATATATTGGCAAACAAGTTGAGTTGGAGGTTCTTCCTCCTCTTCTGAAGATTCAGAGTTGGATGAGCTTTCCTCAACTTCTTGTCTATCCATGGGCCTCGATTCAACTTTCTTAGGAATAGAAGGAAATTGACTCAAATATTCCTATTTACTTTGTTTTGGCTACACTGTAATAGAAGAAGGCTTATTTTCTCTAAAAATAACACTTCTATTGTGTATTACCTTTTTTGCAACAAGATCCCAAAGCTTGTATCCTTTCACACCATAACTATGTCCGATGAAGATACATTTCAAAGCCTTGTTCTCCAAATTTGTTCACTTCTCCTTTGGCACATGTGAATATTCCTCACAACAAAAAATTATAAGAATTCTTATTGAAGGCTTGTTACCTGACCATTCCTTTATAGGCATCTTATCAACAAGAGTTGATGTACAAGACATGTTAATCAGGTAATAGGAAATGACAATAACTTTAGCCCAAAACCTTTTTTTCTAGGCCAACACCACTCAACATACTCCTAGCCTTCTCCATCAGTTTCATGTTCATTCTTTCTTCGACTCCATTCTATTGTGGAGAATACAAAGTTGTATTTTGTCTATGAATACCACAATCTTTATAGAATCTATCAAAATCATTAGAGAAAAATTCACCGCCATTATCAGTCCTCAAACACTTTATTTCTTTCTAGTCTGCAACTCAACGATTGCTTTAAATTCTTTAAATTGACTGAAAACTTCAGATTTACTCTTTAGAAAATATACCCATGTCCTTCTACTATAATCATCAATAAATGAAAAATAATATATGGATTTACCAATCGAAGGAACATCTAGAGGAACAAATAAATAAGAATTAATAAGATCTAGTACACCACAAGATTTATGACAACTCAAGTAAAACTAAATTTGGTTTTATTTTCCATAAATACAATTCTCATAGAAATTGAATTCAATATTACAATCAGATAAACCTTCAACAAGGTTTTTATTTTTCAAGGTCCTTAGACCCTTTTCTCCATTGTGGCTAAGTCTCTAGTGCCATAACATAGTTTTCTCTACAAGTAAATTTTTTTCAGAAGAAAGAGAACCCTTGGGTACCCAAAATCCATGACCATCTGCTGAAGGTGAAACCATCACTTCTTCCACAAACTCGCTTTTCACAGAAGTACTATTGCAATCAATAGTGCATGCATCAAGCTTATATAATGTTTCATATCTCACACCTCTAGCAATCACCATAGCACCTTTAACCATCTTGCATCCTGCATTAGAAAATAATACTTGCACACATGTATCTATTAGTTTTCTCACAAATAAAATATTTCATGCTAAACTAAGGATATGCAACACAATATTAATCCCTTTTATTCTACCATCGGGAAACTTGATTTTAACTTTACCACGGCCAACAATGTCTAAATGAAATCATCACCCAAGTACACCTTACCTCCATCAAATTCTTCATATTCAAAAAACCAATCTCTATTAAAGGTCATATGGAAATATGCACCTGATTCAATTAACCATGCATCATTAACTACATGAGTTGCCAAAGCTGCAATGAATGCGTCACCATCTCCCTTCTCAGATTTAGAATCAGAATCAAATTTCTTCTTCTTTTCATCTTTTCTTCTTTGTAGTCCTTACAAACATGTCCAGGCTTACCATAATTTCAGCAAATAACTTTGGACTTTCCAAGAGACTTAGATCTCTCCCTAGACTTGGATTTGTCATGATTCTCATTCTTCTTACCTTTTTCCTTAGGTCTTCCATGAAAATTTAGGGCCTCCTTGGCATTGATGGATACCTTCCTCCTCATTTATTCAAAAAGAAAAGAACCCACCACATCTTCAGTCTTCAATATAATATAATCACTCCCGATAGCCATAACAAGAGAGTCCCATGAATTAGACAAAGAACAAAATAAGATCTATCATTTCTCTTCCTCATCCATTTTGACACCAACTAATACGAACTAAGCCACTAGTGTATTGAATGCTTCCAAGTGGTCTATAATTCATCCACCCTCTTCCATTCTCAAGGAATACAATTTATTCCTCAAGAAAATATTGTTCACTAAAGATTTGGCTTGATACACCTCACCAAGCTTCTTCCATAGTTTCCATGTAGAGCTCTCTTCATGGACATTGATTAAAATAAATTCTTCCAGGCACAATCTAATTAGACCATTGGCTTTACGATCCATAACATCATATTGAGCAGCTCGAGTAGGATTTGTAGGCCTTGAAACATTCTCATCAACAACATCCCATAGATCTCTATCTATCAATAGATCCTCCATATTCAACTTCCACATTTCAAAATTATTTCCAAAAAATTTATCCACCTCTATTCTCTCAGATGTACTTGCCATCTGAAAATTCCTGCAACAAGATCACAAAATTTCTTCTACACAAGTTCCCACTCAAATTTGGATTAGTTCAAAAAACTGAACAACCCACAACTAAAACCAAAGGTGATCAAGCTCTGATACCACTTGTAAGGAAGCTAAGGTAGCGAAACATCTTTCTACACTAACCTTGAGAGGAGAATAATGCAAAAAAAATTAGAGATCTTTAACAGTTGCAAAAACTTAAACAAGAATAGACATAAATATCATGTAAACCATGACACAGTGATTTATGTGGGGAAAACCTTTTCCGGAGAAAAAACCCACACTCCAAAAACTGCCCAGTATATTATACAGTAAATCAAAAAGATTACAATATAATTACAGAGCAAGCTTCTCATAGGAGTATCACCACTTAGAGATCAAGAGTTAGCATGATTGCTAATAGAATCTCCCTGTCATCCTTTGTATTCAAATTTTTCCATCATATCCATCATTAGATCTAAACCCTAATAATCAACGGTCTATATTTACAATGTATCAACTCTTGTCAATGAAGATTTACATAAGCTTTTACTACTTGTGGGACCCACCATTCCACCTCACTGCCACACAATTCACAACAAGGATGTGAATTACATGATCATCCGACTGATAACATCATCTACTTATACACGTCACCATCTATCCTTATCAACCTATCAGGTCTCACCATACCTCCATCGCATATCGCCAAATCACTGAAAACCTAAACTTTAGAACCTCACGTCGGAGGTTACGTAATTTCAAAAACGTGTGACATGCTGCCAACAAAGAGATCGCTAAGTCAAGAAGTTATAAAACTTCAGAACCCCATGACATAGGTTAAGGAAACCTAGAATCCCATGACTTGAGTAATAAAACCATCTCATTGCAAGGTTGAGACATAATTTCCTAACAATTAGAATACTCCATGCATTTTGATGCCATGTTGAATAAAATTATGATGTGAGCAAAGGAACTTTAGAATGATCCATGGAAAAGAAGAGAACAAGAAAACATATCAAAAAGAATGCACCAAGAGACCCCCCCAAATCACTCAATCAAGAATCCCCCCAACAATATATGATTTGGCACTTTATACTTAGTGTGTTTACAAATGCTTGATGCCAAAAACAACAAACTAGACTTGATCTTAGTGCTTACAGATTCCAAATTGGCCACAAGCTCAAAGTGAAACTTTTACATGAAATGATACCAAACTGGTCACACAACTACAAAGTACATGAAAAATTATGCACTTAAATAAAAAACATCAAAAAATGTTACCATAGGAGCAAGAACAAAGCCCCAAAAGTTCCCAAAATGAGAACATCCTAGAAACACCTATGAGAATCTAGAGAAACAAGACACGAAAATCAAAAACCAATTGTACCACTATATAGAGCACACAATTCTACCCCAAATAAAAAATATTTCTTGAAAAAAGAGGTCAGACGACTGAGTTATGAGGCTTCAAAGTTGGGCTACAAAATCAAAAGATGCAACCTGTTATGCCTTGCATAACCATCCCATCTTTTGCTTTGGTCAAAATGGGCCCCCCTTTATGTTTTTGTCCTTGGTTGTTTTTCAAATGAAGTTTGAAATATTTCTTTTCCAATACTTTGTTTTTATTTGGTTTGTTCTTCCGAAACCGAAGCCGGAACCGAATTGGGCTTTAAAACTTCTTTCAAAACTCATTCTGATTTCCATCCTGACAATATTCTTTTGCCTTTCTTTTCGTTTTTATCTTTATCGGAGCCGGAGCCAGAGTGGAACTTAAGTCCGAATTTATCCGAAGTTTCAAAATCAAATCCAATTCCGCCTCCGCCTCTGCTTTTTGGTTTTTCATTTAAAACTAGGTTTTTATGTTAAGTTTTCTAATTTTGGTCTTTTTGTTTTATTTTGATGTTTTGTTTTGCTTTCTTCTTTGTTGGCAGAACTAGAACCAAAATGGGAACCAAGTTGGAAAGTTAGACAAGTTTCTGAATCGATTTTTGTTTTAATTCGGCTCCTATCGTTTTTAGTTGTTGACTTTACCCGAAGTCGCACGGCAGTAATGTGCCAGTTCCTTCTACAATTCTGACTCCACTCTACCACATTTATGGCATTAATTACTGGTGTCATGCACATGTGAAACTCTGATTTTTTACCTTAATTAGGGATTAATTTTTTATTTATTATCATTATTGAAAGAGACTAAGAGCGAACCAGAGTTGCAGTGGAGCATTTGTGCGTTTAATCGATCAAAAGGTAGACAATTATTCATGAATTGCTTCAGGGAATTAACCTATTTGTTTGCGTTTGAGGTAGGGGGTTTTCTATTCTTCTCTTTTGTTTGGTTTTGTGTTTTCCATTTTTATTTGGTCAGTGATTTCTAACGAATTCGTGATTCTCTATTCTACAGTGAGTTCATGCGATTCGTTTTTTATGCTTTTGGTTTGTTTGATGGTTTTTTTTTTGTTTTTACTTTTTCTGTTATTTGTTTGTTTGTTTTTCTCCACGGTCGTTTTCACATTTTAATCGTGACCGCCTCATGGTGCCCTAGTTTTTTTAATGCATAGATTAGTTACTATTTTACATTAGTAGAATTTGGTAAATGGTGGTTTTACTTAGGAATCTTGTTTCACTTTAGATCTGGTTAATTTAAATAGGATTAAATTTGTGCCCTAGTTATTTGAAATCGACCGTTTTATTTAGGGTTTTGATGTGTTCTTGTTTTAAATATGATACCCTAAATAAGTACAGTCGCCTCTTTGTCATATGGGGATGGTCTTATTAGGTTTTTTTAAGCCGCTTTCATTTTGGTATGACCTAGTCCTTAAATCATGAAGTTATTTATTGACTATTAAAATCACTTATGGCGTCATGGTCATTTTAGGCGGAAGCGGGATCGAAATCAATTTAGACTTTGAACCATGTTTTGTAATAAGTATCGATTCCATTTCCATCCTGTTTCTGACTCCACTTACAATAAGAAGTAGGCTTTCAGTAATAACATTAACCTAGGCGAAATCGGAAGTAGAACTGAATATGAAAATGAGAAAATCTTCATGAAACCGAATCAGTTTCCGTTTCGATTCCGGTTACCATTCCAATTCCGAATCCGATCCCGCTTGTTATTATTATGATCTCAATAACTGTTTTGGCTCTGATCCCGACAATGTTTTTAAAAGAGATTATTTAAAATGTTTTATGCTTGGTTCTGCCTCCGGTATACATATGAAGGGTAAGATCTTAAAACTTTTTTTTGTTATGTTTACTCAGGATTTAATTTAAGGTTTTGTTGCTAGAAATTAAAGAATGTCAGGAACATCAGGAGAGGCTTCTCAAAGGAATCAGCCTACACAAACTTCAAAGGCATCAACTAAAACTAAGAAGATCAAGTCAGAGCAGTTACCTTATACTTTGAGGTATAACCATAGGGGTCCTATTGTCACTGTCAACAAAGTGGAATCTGATTGGTTTGATATAACTGACACCAATCTTGGCCCATTAAATTTTGAGGAGTTACACTTAGAAACATTTACTAAGGATGGATCAGGGAGAACTGAAAGAATAGTTGAGTTTGGATTAGCTCACATCACTGTATTTCCTCTATCTATCCAATGCCCTGAATTGATCATGACAGTAGTAGGAGCTTACAACCCAACAACCCGAAAATGTATGGATTCGCAATATAAGGTGATTATAGATCTAACTCCTCAAATGTTTTAGCACATGTTCACTATTCCTAATCCAAAGAACCTAGTATAGTTAAATGAGGCAGATGCTTTAGGGTTATATATCAAACACAAGGAGGCCAACAAGGCTCACTTGAACAAGAAGTGGCTAAAAACAGAGAAAAAGTCTCTGACAAAGCTCCATGATCAACCAAAGAGGGCAAAACTTTACAAATAGGTATCAAACCTAATAATGATGTTGTCTAGAGCCTTTGGGAAGAGGGATGCATTTAATTTTAAAAAATGAATGTTTCCTTTCATTCAGACAATATTTAATGGCAAGCAACAATTCAACTAGCCTATAATTGTCTCAGATACCATTCATGACTAGTTAACTAGAGTAAGGGAAACCAAGAGATTTTTCATGACTTCTTATGTTGTCTATGTAGCAGCTAGAGGAGGTATGTTTCTAGGTTTGAACAAAGTAGGAATATTGGGAGAAGTTGATGGACAAAAGAGAGTATGGGATCATTATGATCAACTATCCCTACAGGTTTCTGATACACAACTTAGAAGAGTTAATGATACATTTTTATATGTAGTCATTAACCAACTTAATGGAGATGTAGGATACAAATTTAGCTAGGAAGCCATGGCCTTTATCACAGAATGGGGATGTTGGTATATCCAATACCCCAAGTTCACTTATTTTGGGTTGGCAGGATTTTAGGGTAATCCTCACTTACTTCCAAGGTTTTCTAGCAACAGGATGGTTTTGATGGAGTTTGTCCATCAAGCTCTGGGGGTCAATGCCCGATTTGGGTTAAAACACGAGACACGTTGTCACAAGTTCCCCATGCAACTGGGTGAATATAGCTACCCACACCTCATGGGAGCTAAGGTGGTTTGCAGTGAATTGATACATTTGAAGTTGGGTTTGTATACTACTTGAAAACACTTTGATCCAAAGAATAAAATGAATTATTTGTTGCGTTCGGTCTTTGACAAACATTTCAATCTGTTAGGGGACTTCTAGAGTGATCTTCAAGATGAATATGACCTCAGGAAGAGGAATTATGAGAGGTTGCATGTTTCACTGATGGTAGAATTCGGGATCAAGGATGATATTCCTGATACATTAGTAGATGATGGAGTTGTGTTGGATCAATCTTATGAAGCATTGAACATTGGCACCAAAAGTTTGGATCTGGTAGATTGGGATGGTGAGGAGACCATCGACATTAAGCAAATAGGGAGACCAGTTTTGGATAGGAGTATCCACTAGGCTATTCTAAGAACCAAAACTCCTTAGGGACCAGATCCTAAGAAAGGGAAGGGATATAAGAGAATCAGGAGGAAATTGCCTTCCAAGGAGCCTTTGGAGTTCTTCCCTCCTCATATTGAAGAAATCGAGCTTGAAGCTCCTACTCAAGATTTACCTGGAGTACAAGAGGAGGATACCCAAACAGGGCTTGTGGTTTCAACACCAACAATAGGTGAGTCATCTGCTCAAGACCTTCTTACAGAGCAACTAGGTGGAGGGATGGCTAAAGTAAATCTTCATGGTATAGCTGAAGCATTAAAGGGAAAAGGAGTAGAGCTAGAGATCCATGGTATTGAAACAAACTCTGATGAGACCTTATCAGAGAAAGATGCACAAGAAAAGATGCCTCTAGAAGAGGAAACTGAACATGTACTAACAAAGGAAGATCAATGGGCACTGTTTGAGGAAGCAAAGAAAGCTTAGGATGCTCAAGCACATGCAAGAGAAATGGAAAACCAAAAGGTAATAGATGCTAAGGCACAAGCTGATGCCTTACTTCAACAACAACAAATGGAAGCCAAACAAAGAGCTGGTGAAGTGTAAAAACAAAAAAAGGCAAAAGGAGCAGGAGCTGAAGATCAAAGAAGAGAATGATAAGCTAGAATTAGTACAAAAAATTCATGATCTAGAGAAGGAAAAGGCAAAGCAACGAAGGGAAAGAGAATTCCTTGTAGCCAAATTGAAGCTTGCTGAAGAGGCCTATAAAAAGAAAGAGGAAGCAAAACACATGCAAAAAGAGAAGGATGTCGAGGAGCTGACCAAGCAGCTACAA
Source organism: Sequoiadendron giganteum (assembly GCA_007115665.2). Classification (NCBI taxonomy): domain Eukaryota; kingdom Viridiplantae; phylum Streptophyta; class Pinopsida; order Cupressales; family Cupressaceae; genus Sequoiadendron; species Sequoiadendron giganteum. The sequence continues at coordinate 647,489,001 of CM021102.1, forward strand.
AAGGAAAAGGAAGACGCAGATAGACTTAAGGAATTGGAAGAAGAGAGAAACTGGGTACTTGACGAGAAAATATTAGAAGAGGAAAAATTGAAGAAAGAAGAAGAAGACAAGAGGATACAGGAACAAAAGGATAGGGAGGAAGCCGAAAATCTTGCACATATAACTATTGCTGCTTCTTCTTCAAATATAATGACCACTACTCCATGTGCTCCCACTTGGTTGAAATTGGATCTTCAAAAGAGATTGGTGACACCCTCACAGCCTCTTAGTTGGGATGATATGATGAAGGAGATTGAAAAAGAAAGGCCCAAGAAGAAGGCCAAAATCTTGCATTCCACTAGACTCACCGACGAAGGAGAAATTATTGTTGAATGTGCCATACCGATGGTGGACAAGGATGTGAGGGACATGCAGGTAACTGAATATTAGTTGGGCATGGTTAACTTGGTGAGACCCACAAGAGATCAACAAATGAACTTGATAGATGCGATAGCATCATCCACTAAATCAAGAATAATGAAAGATATGCAGAGAAAGGATGAGCTTAAGGATCAATTAGATCAATTTCATACTTTCTTGAAGAGTGTTTCTACTCTGAGGTCACAAAAAATTGCCACCATTAAGACACCAATTTTGCTTAGCAAGAAAGAGGTGGATGATTTGGTGCAGGTAAGGAGTAAGGCAAAGATATTGGATAGATGGACTGATAAACTAAATCAGGAAATAGGTGAGGTGCTGGACAACAGTTTTGAGGTTCACAAGATGACAGAGGAGTTAATAGAATAGATGAATCAGTATGTCAAAGTATTGGGAGAACGGGAGGAGGAGTACAAAGGATATAGCCAGAAGTTGAAAGAGGTTAATAAATTGCCGAAGTCCACTCTTCTAGAACAGTCAATACTTGAAGAGCACAACAAAGATTTCTTTGAAAAGACCTCCAACATAGTCCAATTTAGATCTGACCTTTTATACAAGCATAAAAATGAAGTTCAAGATTCTACCAAGGATCTAAATGTACAGTTTAAGGAGTTAGAAGCAGTTATTGCTATTATTGTAAATATTGATATACCGGTAAAGGAGGGCCTACCTTTGAGCCAAATAAAAGAGAAATGGGATGATAGGATTAAAGAGGTCATATAAAAGGGAGATGATGGAGAGGATTTGCTATTAGATTGGTTGATGGATATTAAAGAAGAAGTAAGGGTTGCTAAAAGGGAGTTAACAAAGCTAAAAGACATGAGAGGATTTGTTGCTGCAGAATTAGAGAGGATTAAGTTTGAAGATAGTTGGGTTGATGGGTCGGATTTGGATATGCTTCAACAAGTCTTCTTCAATTATGATGAGTACACTATAGAGAAAAATCCCCATTTATGACTGGCAGTTTTTTTAGGCGCATGGCTTTCTTTTCTCCTCCATCTTCTTCTCTCCAATTTAATTAAATGATCAAGGTGGGAACTAGAGATCAAAATAATCTAAGTTTTCAAGAAGATTTAGATTCCCAAAAAGGTGGATCAACTTAAGATAGAAAATACTTCACATTTTTGTACATCTATATATACCGGAAGGGTATCATTTTGTAAAGGTCGGCAGATGAGAATAATATTAGCCACCTAATAGTAGGAGACATAATTTTTTCATAGTTTTTACAAAGATACTTTGTTATTTTATTTATAGTTGAATATAAATACAAGTTTTTTTTACGCAATATGATGTTGGAATTGAATTTATTGGATAAGGTTGATGAATTATAGTCTGTCTGTATGCCAATGATTGTGTTGAAGCATAAGTTTTTCATATGTGATAAAAATCATTAGAAGAATCCAGATTTGAGGATTATTTTGTTAGATTATCTATGGATTGAATTTATTGAAAGTCTGTTGATCTATGATTTTAGCAACGAATGGTATTTTTTCTCTTTTGGAATCTTCAAAATATTTATGATATGTGATGGTGATGTTAAATTAAGCACCTTAGATGCATGCAATAGTATGGACTATTCTGTGAATTGCGTCATGCGATGGTTTTCTTGATCTGTTTGAAGAACATTCATTGTTGAAGATATATATCCAAATATTAGATAGGTTTTATTCATGTTTCACTGATGTACACCTTGATATATCTTTTTATTTTATTTAAAAACCCCCGTTTCATTAAGAATAGTTTGATGAACTAGTCATTGCTTGCATTCCTTATTACCAGCAAATGCCCCTTGAATATTGTAGTTGCATGGACCACTTGAGTGACACTTGACAATTGAGAACCAACTACCAGGACCTTGGGAGTTAGGCTACTATGTGTTTTCTTTCTTTTTTAGTAGAAATAGAGTATCGATATTTTGTTTAAATGTTGTTTGTGTCATTTTCACCATCAACAGATCTGGCACTAGAAGGAGGGCTGAAGGAACAAGCTGGCTCGCATTGGGTCATTTTCACTGGAGAAGTATGGGAGGATTCTCAGATCCTGTACTAATCCTGAACCATTAGAAGAATTCCAAACCCTGGTTAGACCTAGACCCCATGCTCATAGAATTTTGATACCTACATTGCCTCCACTGCTTACTCCACCTGGATTTCAACCAAATCCACCTACACCACCACCAGTTCAACCTACATCATCACCATTGGGTTGGCTAGTATTGACAACACCGGTTTGGGCTGTGTCACCACCAATTCAACCTATATCACCACCACCTACTCAACCAATCTTACCCATGGCTTACTTTTTGAATAATCCCTCTCCGCTAGGGACTATTCCAGGGGGAATCCATGATCTACCAAAGAACCCAGAAAAGTTTTGTCCCAAGTACATGTATGGTGAATCAAGAAGTGTTGAGAATATACAAGCGTTCAAAGATGCTTGTACCCATAATCAAGTTTCTCATCAAGATGTGGTATGTAGATTATTTCCTTATTTTTTAGGGGACATGGTGTATAATTGGTACTTAAATTTGCCTCGGGGTTCTATTCTAGGTTGGACATATTTAGAAAATGCATTCACTAATCAATTTTGGGTTTATGTAGATCTTGCCATCTTGTATCACCAGTTTTCCACCATAAGGAAGGAACATCATGAGCCATTACCTCTATTCAACACTAGATTCCATAAAATGTTTTGAAGGCTACAAGATCCTTACTTAGTGGTTGAGAACATCGCCATTCAGCCATATTTAAGAGTTGTTGATCCTTTGATTGGTCTATTCTTGCAGAGGACTTATCTTCCAAATGAAATTGACTCTTTCTCTAAGGTGTATCATTTAGCCATCAAATTG
>CM021102.1:647492368-647513050 GCA_007115665.2 Sequoiadendron giganteum
GAAACAATAATGAAAACTAAATAAAGCACATAAAACATGGATGCAAATCTATTCCGTGGTGGATTGGTGCTCCTTGAATATGTGAAAGAGCCCTTTCCCAATTCTTGATAAGCCAAATGAGATGATAGACAATGAGATGCTCATGAACTCAAGTTGCCTATAATGATAGTGCTCAAATTGTAGATTGTAGATGTTGTGATGAAGAGCAAGATTAGTTCTCACATGTAGAGAGTAACCTTGCATAAAATGTGTTGTGTTGTTGTTCCAATTTTTTGTTGTAGTTGTTTTGGGGAAATGCTTTGCATTTTATAGATTCAAAGATTGAAAGATTGAGAGATTTTGATGAATGTGGGATCATTCATAGGCTAATGACAAGATACCACTTGTCAAGGTGTGAGAGGGTGAGGAATGTGCAAGTCTTGGCCAATGTGCCAATTTCAAATTTGAATTTGCATGAAAAAGACATGTTTAGGGGGGATGAAAGGTGCATTAAATGCCAAGTTTGACTTGTGCAAGAGATGTGTAAGAGCATTTAATGCTTTTTTGGAAGGGACAAGTCCTTTGGAGGGAAGATTCAAATTGATAGAATATTCCATCTTGATGCCCTTTTGAAAGTAATTAGAAGAATTTAATAAATCAAAGAAATGATTTATTGGTGCAAGTGGAAGAATCTAGAGGATTCAGGTGATTAGGATTAACCTAATCCGGATTTGATTACTCTAATAGGAGATTAGGTGATTTTGACTTTTGACTTTTTTTTTAGGATTTAAAATAAATCAAAGTGAGAAGAAAATGATTTCAGATTTAATTAAATAAAGATTTGTTTTATTTAATCAAAGATGATGACGTTAATTGTTAAATCAAATAAAGGTGAATTTATTTAATTTAAGTGGATGACTTTAGGAGATTTACGATTTAATTAAATAAAATTTGATTTATTTAATCAAAAGATGAACATTAACGATGATGTCAAATCTGCATGTCTACACTAGTAACAAATTCTCTTGCCCACAAAGACTATATTTCTCCTCCAAAACGTTTCTCTACAATTTGAGTAAACTAATCCTTAACCTTTCCATTTTGTATGATTTGTGCAGGTCATACAACAATTTAGGTTCCACATGTAAAAATTCAAATTCAAAGACATCATTTTCAAATGCAAAACAAGAATACAAAAGAAAACCTAGAACAATCTTCCGGATTCTAGCGAAAAGGGAAAATAAAACACTGATATCTGATTTCGGATAACTTATGTCACCTTCAAGCCTTTGAATTTTAAATCTCCAAAGCTTTTCAATCCAAACACATAGAGAAACAAAGAAAGCTTCTTCCCCAAAAATATTTGCGGCGAATACAATTGTCATGCAAAAATTGCATAATCTTTTTGAAATCATTGATTTATAATTAAAATGTAATTCTCATCCTTTAACTGATAGATTGCATGTCATTGATCAACAAGTTCCAAATTTTCAAACATTACGTTCAAACATAGATATTTTGCAAAATTTCATCCAAAACTACTTGTTAGAATTTGCCAATTTCGAAAAAATTCAAGTTGCACATTCAAAGCAATTACACATAATTATCCTTCCAAAATATTATATTTTAATAATCTTTAAATAAACTATTTCGTCTAATCATTAAAATATTCATTCAATTTAAATATAATAATTCATGACCTTAATTCTGATTAAGCAATTAATCATAGATAAATTCAATACATACAATTAAACCATTAAATTAATTTAAGCAAGTCAATACCAATCATGACGGTCATAGAATGACAAAACAAAACAACAAAAACTTGACAAGACGAATATAAACAAGACAAGCAGGTAACAAACTATACTCATTCTTTCCAGAACGATGGTTCATGACAGAGGACCAGACTATCTCCCATCAACAATTCCATTGGGCCTTGGCACGCTCAGACCTGACGAAGCAAGTGGAGTCGATGCTTGTACCTACAAGCTGCATCAAACTGCACTATCAACCATATCAACACATATATCAGAAAACACACCGTCAAGAAGAGTCGCAGTGTAGCAGGGTACTCACGAGTGAGTAATGCTACACTATCTTCTTCACCAGGACTGACATGAATCATAACAACATAAACATTAAATACATCATGATAACATCGTTAACAGTCGAAAGCAATAAAAACATAACCTGATGATCTTAAAGTCAAATGTATCATCTGCATAATATAACAACTAGCATTGCATCAAATACCTACAATGTAATGTAGAGTCCAAAGAAACTAAACGACCAATAACTAGTTAAAACAAATTGGAACAAATCGTAACACTGGAGGGACACTACAAAAAGAGAAAAATAATTATGTTTCTCCTTTATTAAATGGTGGATCTTTTGGTTTCTTGTGAGATTATCCTACTATGAATTTTTTTTCATTTTCCAGTGGATTTAGGGAAAAATCATAAAGATAAGATGTGAGGGAATGAAGTTTCTTGACTGAAAAATTGTGTGGACAGTCTGTGAACAAAGTAATTATGAAGGTTAATCCCTTAGGGTTTTGTGAAAATACTTTGTAAATGGACTTTGATGCTTTGAAGATCATATACTAGTCAAACTAAACATGTCCCAAGCATTGGAAAAGTGTACTTTGGTCAAGAGTTAGTAAAGCAACAAATGCTTATGCAAATCAAGCCTAATTATGCCTAAATTTGTTTGAGACAACAATATTTGAAGCTTGTGTTGTAAAAACTTTTATACCCATTTTGAATATGTTTTAGATCTGCAAGGAGGGCATTGAAAAGTGTGGATATTCTTGTGCAATAGTTCTTAGATTGTGAATGAAGCCCTGACAAATAGGTTGGCAGACCTACAAGCGTTGCAAACAGGGTATGAAGGACCAATAATAGTAAGAACCTTAAGGTATTTTGATGATTAAGTGTGAGTTCTTGCTTGTTTTGGTTAAGAGATTACCAAAGTATAATTTGATCTCATTTGATATAAGGTTTGGTGTAAGCATGAAGTTAAAAAGTCCATTTCTTTAACTGATTTGTCTAATAATAGTCATGTTTTAGAGACTAAAATGAAAGTACAATATATGATTTTGTTAAATTGTCAAGAATAAAGGATGGGAGATGGTTTACATTTGTTTGAAGTGAAATGGATGGAAATTGTGTGGTCTATTTTAGCCTAAATATTTTTTTGGGTCAAATTACTTTATGTTGAGTTGAAATTGTGAAGTATAGGACAGTCATAAAAATAGTTAATGGTAAAATGAAAGGGCAGACTGGGTAATTGTTTATTTTGATCAAGATGAAGTTGACTAAGGTATTTGAAGGTCTAGTAATGGTTTGGAACTCTAAAAAAAAGTTGACTGTTTGTGTTCAGTTTTGTGAAGGGAAATATAGTTGAATAAGCGTGTCAAAAGAAGGAAAGTTCAAGATTGTTTGTGACTTGTCAAATGAGATTGTGTGAGTTTTTTTCCTTCCTCTGACTCTGCATCATGTACTTCTATATGTTCTCTTATGGATAGGCACTAGGAATTTTCCATTGCACTCACAGACCATGTATTGTTTTCAGTCCCTTTGATCATTTGTGGACCTCAATATGTAAATTTATTTCATCGAAGTTTAGAAATTTTAACCCTAGTGAACTTCGTGTGTTGTTATATGACAGGAATTCCTTTCAATCTTATATTAGAAATATATGCTAAGACAAATACAAAAACTGTAGTTCATAGGCCAAAAATGGCCACCCAACTGATTGAACATCTCAAAGCTTGGTTGTTCAAACTAACAAGACACCAATACTAGCTAGTACTTGGGTTTTTCAATGGTACATTGGCTTGAATTGACCAAAATATAGCATGCAACACCTCGATGGGAACAAACAAAGCCTAAATAGCTGTACTTGCAATAATATTTCTAAATGTGGGGGAAAAATCACTTACAGTCATTATCCCTTGGTCGTTTTTCCCTTTCTAAGTGTCCTCACCTCTTGCTTTGGCTTTCCTCTTGCCAAATTGTTCCTAGTCTTCCTCCTTGAATCAATGGCGTTGTAGCACTCATCTAGTGAAGTCTCACAACTCTCCACTCAGGGGCTGGATGCAGTGGTTCTTGGTGCAACTCTCTAGCTAGGGTCTCAGTGTAGTATGCTATGTCGTGCTCCTATGCGCATGGGGCCAAAATTCAAAATATATAGTTTATATATATGCTATGTCAAAATATAGTTTATTTTATTTTCTAGAAAATATACTTTTTGTATGGTGTCTTGTTGAGCTTATATAGTTGGTTTTCTCTTTCTTTATAATTTTTGATGATTTATTTCCTATGACATGATTGAATATTATCTATAGTCCTAGTGATTGTTAAAAAGGCTTATGATATGTGATGTTTAATCATGATGGATGTCTAAGAATCAGTGATTGAAATACTACTTGACTAAAGATTGAGCTATCTGATATTTTGTCATTTAAACATCATGGAAGAAATGCTTGCAATCAATGTCTAATTAATGTAGCCTACAAGGTTTCTTTTCCTAGTTTTTTTGGTCCTATTCTTGTTATGACTTATTTTTTTACATTAGTCTATTACAATAATGGGGAGCATGTCTAGTGAATCAATTATTTTAGTCTCTTTGATTCTTATCCTTGTGCATAACGATTTTTCTTCTATCCTATGATTCATTGATTGGGTAAGTGCACCAATCTATGACAGAATTTAGGTGCGAAATTGAAAAACGATAAAAAAAACCCCGAAATAAGGCCTTTGGCACACGCCAAATGTCTAAAAATACATTTGGCAGATGCCAAATGGATTTCTAGACATAAAATGAAAAAGTCAGGTTTGGAACCCTCATTTTGTCTTCAACCCGCGGCTTGAGAAGGAAGATTTCAGGTATGCAACTCACGCTCACCAAATCTCCTCCATTCTTTGCATCCTTAGCTTGCCATTTTCCATGAGAATGCCACCAGCACATCGGAGAGGTCGAAGATTGCAAAGAGGTGTGTAATTTTATTCTATTTATTTTGAATTTGATTTGGAATGCAACTTTAAATAGATTATTATAATAAAACTTTGTTCTAATTCTCAGGGAATGAATCTCCACCTCAAAACATTGAGAATTCACAATCACCCCCTCATCAAGAGCCTCTTATACGAGAACAACCCGAAACCCCTCCATCAATTCATAGGCATCCTCAATGAACACAAGAAAATATTCAAAATCAAATTGAAAACAATAAAAGAGACATTCAATAATTAATTTCAAGATTAACCGAGCATGCCAAAACCCACCCTTATAGGAGAGGGATTGTTGAATCATTGAAGTCAATTTTAACTCATGTAGGAGAAATGAGCGAGAAAATTATTTTTTGGTCAACTAAGAGAGATGAGATGAGGCAATTTTATGCTAATGGTTTGTCATATGCAGATGTAAGAAACTAAAAATTAGCAAAGCCGAGTTGTGTGCCCTATTTAAAGACCCAAAAGCCAATGAACCCTTGTCCCATGCATGCCAGAGGTTCCCCATCCGTTGGTGCCACCATGATTTAATTAGAAACAAATTTTGGGAGTGGTGGTGGATGGTATTTGACCAACCTCCATGCAATAACCATGAGGTGCCGCAATAATTTTTGAGGAAACTCTCTTACGAGTTTGTCCTCAATAAAATACCAAACTATTTTGACATCTTAGAATTTCAGAGTAGAGGTGGGGGCTCCACACACGATAGACCTATTGCACGATGTAATCCACAGTTGGCACCAAGAGCCTTGGGCAGACCCATGGTGGAGCATGTCATTGTTCCTTCTATTGCTAAGGATAGTGTAGAGGTGGACACGATGAAGTCGATTGGCTCACTCACCCAGACCATTTTACAGTGTGCGAGTCCTCTAGTAGAACCTGGTGTGGAGGAGACGTGTAGGCCCCGAGCTCCACCCCACCATTGTGGCGCTTGTGGTGTTGTTTGCATGTATGATTATCAAGGTGCTCATGATGCAGCTACACAGCCTATGTCAGTTGCAGAGGCGATGGCTTTCACAAATGATATTCTGAATGATACATTCGACATTGACACTCGGGTAAAATTTAGCAAGTTATTTTAATGTTGTTTATTAAAATATATTTTGAAATTTAAGAATAACTAAATTAGTAGAATTTTGATATGATGAAATTTCAGGGTCGCATTGTTCATGAGGGATTCTCTATTCCTACAAACCCTTATACATTCTCGATGATGAGTCCACAGGTATGCAACTAGTATTAAAGATATTATTATTGAATGTGAACAGTTGAATGTTATATTTGAATGTTTGTCTCATAACATGCTTCGGATTTCAAACAGTTTCCTAGTGCACCTTTTTCCTCCACACCTCATGATTCATATCCTCAAACAACGTACACTCGGGTAGCCTTTATTCATTAATAGGGTTGTAAATCTAAGTTAGCTAGTTTTCATAATTTTGCGTATATACAAATCTAAAAAATTGATGAGAAACACAAACATTGCATTCAAGTATTCCTTGATCGTGTCACATTATGTTCTCCTATATCAACATGATACTTGAGATGTTGTTTCATTTGCAGTTATTGACAAGAGATAGCCCTGGTGATGTTGGTGGCACAATGGACCATGGAGGTGCTGCAGCAATAGCCAGTTCTGATCCATTGAGAGAGGTATGGAATAGATTAGTCGATTTGACATTATATTTTCTCTTTTATGGTCTATTATAGAAAATTTTCATGATAATTTTATGTAGTTTAATTTCTATCTTCATGGTTGCTACAGGTGGTTGTCACTCCAAATCGTGGACATGGTGATGCTTTAAATGTGCATGATGACTATATGTATGTGGTAAGTGATTATATTTTGTTATATGCCATTCCATAATTCAATTTCTATGTTTTAACATCTTTACTTTTAATCGTATCAGTTGAAGGTCCAAAGTGAAGAGAGGAGGAGTAGCGGGCGTGTTCGAAAGACAAGACAAGCAATAGTCACTCCATCCAGCCGAATTTTGAAGGTAGCACAAGATCCATTTCCTTCCCCTAGAGGGAAATGACTATGTATTAGTGTTGTTTTTTGTATGCCTATGTGACATTTTGGAACATATGTTTTGTACTATTGATATATATACGTGATATTTTGTCCAAATGGCTCCTTTGTACTAAGCCTATATGGTTTTTTTGGATATTTATATACTTTTATCAATATATATCATTGTATAGCCTTTCGGATTTTAGATTAAAGAAACTCTTATTTTGCTACTACCATTCTTGAATGATGTTATCATGTGTATCGTGTAAGTTGTATGCTTGAATGTTGTAGGCATGGATTTTGGTTACATCTAATGCTTAATTAATTACTGTGGAATGCTCAATAAGCCCCATCTAAAGCGTATTGTATAAGTAAGCTCCATTCGTGGTGGTTTGTATCCTTTGGAATGCTTCAATTACTTGAGCCTGACCGATGCAAAAGCATGGAAGCTCAAACCCAATCAGTATGACAACCTACCTTCAAGGGGCTCCTAACAAGATTAATACAACCTATTTTGAGCAATCTACACAACCTCAAAACCCCATCAAACCAAACTCTTCATTCAAAACCTTACCCAAAAATCCACCCTTGTAGCACTCTGATGCAGAGCCAAGGTGAAGAAGACTCACAACAATGGAAATGTCAATTCTCAATCAAAAACTCTTCTTCATAATGATTCAGCCTAATAGGCATCAACCCACCCTCAAGGGTCTCAACTCCTCAACCTTGCAAATGAACAACAAGACTCCACCAAGGCCAGGTACAAAGACCATCAACATTCATACAATGATAATTGGATCAATTGACAATAATGCCTAAGCCAGATTCATCAAGGTTTCCAAAACTCACATTTGTGACTAGTTATTCTTGTAGTACTCAAAACTCAGTTTTAGCCAGATTTCTCCCAACCTTTCCAAAACACTAGACAATTACAAGATGGATTGAGATACCCATTTCAGGGCTACACAACATACCAAAGAATCAGTGGTCTCTCTTTTGGACCAACATAGACTTTCAACACACCTACTTCAATTTTGGCTTCACAATTAGCCCTTTTTTTACAAAGGGACCACCCTTCCAACTTTAGGTATCTATCCAAATGCCTTGGAAAGTCTTAGGTCATGGTGCCAAACCTCAATTTTTTTCATTAGTTTGTGTCTACAAAGCCTCTAACTCACAAAACCCAAGAAACCCTCCTAAACCTTCACAAAATGAAGGGTTTTAAAGAAACATACAACTCCAGACCCATCTCAACACTTCCAAAGCCCCAAAAACCTCAAAATACTTCTGCACAGACTCATCAAACCCTCACATAACCCTTACAAGCATTAATTCTTAAAAACCTCTCTTTGGTTCCTCACTTGCATGTTGGAAAACCCTTGTTCGGTCTTGGAATAGTCACAAAAACACCACATAATTATGAATCCTTATTCAAAATGAGTTGAAACACTTATTATAACATGTTTTCAATCAATCCACTGAGATACAGTAGCAAAAAATATGTGGATTGATTGTTACATCACAAATTTCCCCTCAAACCCTTGAATCAGCAACACTGGGACAGTCACTGTTTGTGTTGCTTCTCTCTACAAACAAAGAGTTAAGGGACCAAATAAAAAATTATAAAATTATAAAACATATAGACACATCCTCTAAAATTATTAGACCATGAAGAACTTGTATGTTCCCGTAAAACACTCAAAAAGATCAAGAAAACAATATTTTTCTAGAAAATTGCTCAAAATTGTGGTGTTTATTGAGTAAAGTTGTTACAAAACTTCTTCCACTCTCTCATTCGAGCCTTGGTAAGGATTTTTAAAGAATTTTACAACAACCATCTTCTCCCCAATGCCCATAACCAACCTTGGGATTAGTTAGTCCCTTAATTACATTTGTTTGTGTTAAAGTTGCTTTGTCAACATTTTATAACTTATATGATTTCTAATTGACTTCTAAGACACAAAACACCCTTTATTTGCATTATGCTTGATCTCTCAAAGCTTATTAGACAAAATAAACCTAAACATACTAAAATTTCCTTATTGATGTATTCAAAAAAAAAAATTGATGATGTGGTGTAGGTGCTCCTGCACCAAACTCAAAACCCGGTCCAAGCCTAATTTATCCCAACCTTTCCAAAACACCTAACCATTTAAAGGTGGATTAAGATACCCTTTTCAGTGTTACACAACATATGCCAAACCAATAGTAACTCTTTTGGACCAACATGAACTTTCAATACACCTCCCTCGCTCTAGGCTTCATAATTAGGCCTAATTTCCAAAGAAACCCCCTCACAAACTCACCTCCAAACCAAGGAAACTTGAAAGAATCTTAGGGATGCTCACCAAACTCAAGATTCTCCCATTTTAAGAGCCCCAAGAACTTGTTCTATTCCTCTACTCACAAACCATCTTAAACCTTTACAAAAACAAGGGTTTCAAAGAAACTCATAACTCCAAACCTCCCCCAATCCTTCCAAAGGTGCAAACACCCCACAATACCTCTACCCTAACTTAAAGGACACTCACAATCCCATTCCTTTCAGTATTTCTCAGATATAGTACTTGAGTTCCTTACTTTCATGGTGGAAACACCGCTGAACAACATTAGAACTTCACACCCCACTGAGTTTATTCATTCTATTAGCCTACAAAGTATTCATACACCAAAATTTAATGGTACAGGCCAATCCACCAAGCAACAAGGTCAGAACAGTAGGTGGATTGGCTAATGTGTCATGGTGTTGCCCTCAAAACCCCTAACACAGAAAATAGAGTAGTAACTAAGTTTGTTGATCCCACACACACCAACGGTGGACTTAAACCTTCAGAATAGATGCAAAGAGAGTAAACACATATGCAATCAAGCATGCAAAGCCTCAAGTCATGATAGACTTGTATGGGCCTATGCAAGGCAAATAAAATTCAGGAAAACAAAGAAAACCAGTGATCAACGTTTTCAAGTATATTTTGTTATTAGAAACTCAACAAAATCAACCCTCAACTCGGGGTATTACATCAATATATCTTGATACCACCTTCCAACTACCCGTTGATCCAATCAACCACCATAACCACCCTTTGTTAGACTTCTAAGATGGCAATTTGCCAATTTTTCTCTTAATTACCATTCATTCACAACTTGATTTTGCAAATACCACCTAACTGAACTATTAAGCATTTTAAATACAATTGCAAGGTATTTACATAGCATATAGAAATATAGAGAGAAAATACAATAAATATTTTAACTAATGAATTGTAAAAAATGGACTTTTGTAGTTTATATTCATGTCATTGATTATATTGCATAATAAGTAGATGATGATAGATGCCGAAAATTTAATTACAATATAGTTTGAACAAAGTCAACCTAAGCAATTATGCAATTTCTTCACATTGCATAACTAATAACTAGGAGCAGCTGCCAATTGCATTTTCTTATCATGGCATTCTATGAGACCAAATTTCTTTGAGATATTTTTTCAAATAGTTCCCTACCTTGTCTATGTTACCACATTTTTCATACATGTCTACCAAAGCATCTTCTCAAACAGTTCACTACCTTGTTGCTATGGCTAAAAGCCTAAAACAAGTGATTTTGAACAAGCTATGGATGCTTCGAAAAATATATCAAAAGCATAATAGTAAGAAATAGCATAGAGAAGGTAGTGAACTGTTTGAAAAAATGCATCAAAAAATTGCTTTGAAATGATAAATTTAGTTGTGCTTTCACTCTTCTTTAACATTGTATATGTGCTCCTTTTTACAACAAGAGATTAAAAAACATAAAAAATTGTATAACAAGAGATAAAAACTATCTTTTTTGAAATCGAAAGGCATTTCCATAGCATAGAGATATAGAGAAAAAATAAAATAAAGAGTTTAACTAATGAAATGTAGAAAATAGATTTTTGTAGTTTTTATTCATGCATTGCACATCTTTCAAACTCAAAGCATCACTTCACATTGCATAATGAATAACTAGATGCTGATAGATGAAAAAAATTCAATTACAATATAGCTTTTGACAAAGTCAACCTAAGCAATTATGCAACTACTTCACATTGCATAACTAATAACTAGGAGCAACTGCCAATTGCTTTAGCTTGTCATGGCATTCCATGAGACCACATTTCTTTGAGGCATTTTTTCAAATAGTTCATTCCCTTGTCTATGCTACGACATTTTTCATATATGTCTACCAAAGCATTTAATCAAATAGTTCATTGCCTTCTTGCTATGGCTAAAAGCCTAAAATAGATGTTTTCAAACAAGCTATGGATGCTTGGAAAAAATCTAGGAAAGCATAATAGTAAGCAATAGCATAGACAAGCCATTGAAATTTTTCAAAAAACGCCTCAAAAAAAAAGTGGTCTCATGGTGATGGAATTCCATGACAAGCCATGGACAAGGCAATGAATTGTTTGATAATATGCCTCAACTACTTGCATTTGACAACTTTTTCTTCAAGTGAAAATTCCCCACCATAGGAAAAAGCCTCCGAGATAGCAAAAACCAAGCAAGGTTATTGTAGAGGGGCCCAACGTGATCCCATAGGATCAAACGAGAAGTTTCTAAGCATCAAGATTTCAGAGTAATAGCATGTTAAAGTTCGTAGCCATTTTGCACTTTGGACCCTTAAGGGATAGATCCGGTTGAACGTAGCTCGGAGCGATTCCGCGTGTTTAGGTACAAAACAGGACCATGCCTAGCGTAAAGATACCTATTTGGATGCGTTGGAACAGTCCGTTTGGTCACACGAGGTGCAGAATGAAAGTTGTACCACTTTGCAACTTTCAACTACTTGCATTTGACAACTTTTTCTCCGAGTGAAAATTCGCCAGCACAGGAAAATGCCTTCAAGATAGAAAAAATTGAGAGAGGTTATTGTAGATGGGCCCAACATGATCTTGTAGGATTGGATGATAAGTTTCTAAGTGTCACGGTGTCCGAGTAATAGCATGCTGAATTTCACAGCCATTTTGCACTTTAGACCCTTAAGGGATCGATCCGATTGAATGTAGTTCGGAGTGATTCCACGTGTTTAGGTGTGAAAGAGGACCATTCCTAGCATAAACGTACCCACTTGGACATGTTGGAACAGTTTTTTTGGTCACACGAGCTGCAGAACGAAAGTTGCACCACTTTACAACTTTCAACTACTTGCATTTGACAACTTTTTCCTCGAGTGAAAATTCGCCACCATAGGAAAAAGCCTCCGAGATAGCAAAAACCAAGCAAGGTTATTGTAGAGGGGTCCAAATTGATCCCATAGGATTAGACGAAAAGTTTCTAAGCATCGCAATGTCCGAGTAATAGCATGCTGAAGTTCGTAGCCATTTTGCATTTTGGACCCTTAAGGGATCGATCCGCTTGAACATAGCTCAGAGTGATTCCGTGTGTTTAGGTGCAAAAGAGGACTGTGCCTAGCGTAAACATACCCACTTGGATGCATTGGAATAGTCTGTTTGGTCACATGAGCTGTAGAACAAAAGTTGCACCACTTTGTAACTTTCAACTACTTGCATTTGACAACTTTTTCCTTGAGAGAAAATTTGCCAGCATAGGAAAATGCCTCCGAGATAGAAAAAACTGAGAGAGGTTATTGTAGATGGGCCCAACATTATCTTGTAGGATTAGACGAGAAGTTTTTAAGCATCACGATGTCTGAGTAATAACATGCTGAATTTTGCAGTCATTTTGCACTTTGGACCCTTAAGGGATCAATCCGGTTGAACGTAGCTCAGAGCGATTCCACATGTTTAGATGTGAAAGAGGACCATGCCTAGTGTAAATGTACCCACCTGGATGCATTGGAATAGTTTGTTTGGTCACATGAGCTGCAGAACGAAAGTTGCACCACTTTGTAACTTTCAACTACGTGCATTTGACAACTTTTTCCTCGAGTGAAAATTCGCCACCATTGGAAAAATCCTCCGAGATAGCGAAAACTGAGCATGGTTATTGTAGAGGGGCCAACATTATCCCATAGGATCAGGCAAGAAGTTTCTAATTGTCACGGTGTCTGATTAATAGCATGCTGAAGTTTGTAGTCATTTTGCACCCTTAAGAGATCGATCATGTTGAACGTAACTGGGAGCGATTCTGTGTGTTTGGGTACAAAAGAGGACGGTGCCTAGCATAAATGTACCCACCTGGATGCGTTGGAACAGTCTGTTTGGTCACACGAGCTGCAGAATGAAAGCTGCACCACTTTGCAACTTTCAACTATTTGCATTTGACAACTTTTTCCCCAAGTGAAAATTCGCCAGCACAGAAAAATGCCTCTAAGATAGCAAAAACTGAGAGAGGTTATTGTAGATGGGATCAACATGATCTTGTAGGATTAGACAAGAAGTTTCTAAACATCATGGTGTCTGAGTAATAGAATGCTTAATTTTGGAGCCATTTTGCACTTTGAACCCTTAAGGGATCAATCCGGTTGAACGTAGCTCAGAGCGATTCCGCGTGTTTAGATGCAAAATAGGACCATGCCTACCATAAAAGTCCCCACCCAAATGTGTTTGAACATTTTTTTTGGTCACACGAGCTGCAAAACGAAATTTGCACCACTTTGCAATTTTCAACTACTTGCATTTGACAGCTTTTTCCCTGAGTGAAAATTCGCCACCAAAGGAAAATGTCTTTGAGATAGCAATAACCTAGAGAGGTTATTGTAGAGGGTTCCAATGTGATCTCATAGGTTTAGACAAAGATTTTGTAATCACCATGATTTATGAGTAATACCGTGTCAAATATTGTTGCCCTTTTGCACTTTGCACCCTTAAGGGATCGAGTCGGTTGAACCATAGTAATTGTTTTGTTGAATGTCATACCCTAAGGTATGTTAGAGATGACCTAGGTTGCATCAATTTCTCTGAGGCATACGCTGCCCCTACCTTGTCACTTCATCAAAGGACAATTGATTTAAAGGAAGGTTATTCATTAAGACAAGCATCATGAATGTATGAACACAAGGGAACTGTGAAGGGTCACTATACATGGAAATGTGCAAATGAAAAGGACAGATTAGAAATGAGTAGTGATCAGTTGTTAAGTACAGTGAGTGTATGATTATAAAGTGCTTGACAATCAAATTCACTCACCACAGTCAATGTCCTATGACTGTCAAGTCTATGTCAGTCAGTGTCTAAAGACTCCAAGAGCTATGGTTGTGTATGCAGCAATAAGTCCTTATGAATGTGGAGTCTTCAAAAGATGCAGTAAGTCAATGACAAATATTACAATAGTGATGGAAGAACATCTTGAAAATCTTCCCATTTTTTAATACTTGTAGCAATACATGCAGGGAAATAATCCTCCCATTTCCAACACAAATCATAGGAATTTGGTCCACAAAAAACCTGCAAAATCCTCTTAATCTAAGACATAGAATCACATAAAAATCATTAAAAGAGCAATAACTAAATAATGTGAGTCATATAGCTGACGAGACCTACTATCACCTTCATGCATGCTAGATAAGGAGGTCGATTGAAAGTCCTATAATGGTGATGTGCCCCTTCGCTACTTTATCATCTCTCGATGACCCTACGTATAAATTTCAAATATATCACTCAGAGGCTTAACATAAAATGTGTAGCATATAAGAATCTGATAAATCTAGGAGATGGAAAAGAAAGAGAAGATTGACAACAAAAAAATGCACCAGCAACCGATGTTTCTCATACCACTGAACACTTGCACGAGCAACTGTTGTTGTTCTTTTCCTATATACTTTGACAAACTTCAGTATTACCTACAGTCACAATCAAAAAAGGATCAATGACAGTCATAAATGTAGATGACATCAAACAGTAATCGTGCAAAAGCCTTATTGCAAGGTGTTGGTCCAGAAGAGTGATCAATAACATGGCTTTACAAATTCAATGTGCATACCTACAAATCAGTCCAGGGAACCATCTGGGTCTGCTTTAGTCTTTATTGTGTTGAGCATTGCCTCGTGGTCAGACTCACGCACTCTCCACAAGTTTGTGTTCGCAGGTTTACCCTTATATTTGATCAAACAAATGTTGGTGGCGACGAAAAGGTTCGAATAGTGAAGAATTTTTTGATGCGTGTCGAAGTCCTCAAACAACCAAACTGCAACATTCTTAACTGGATACCTTCAAAGCCATGTTCCAATAACTACCATTGAACCTGTAGGATATTCTATGTTTTCTCCATCTATAACTGGGGACTCGAATTTCTTTTTGGGCTCAATACAATGGCACAGGTAATAATTTGTACCCTCTTCATTGTCTTCATCTGCAATCATCGCATAAACATGCCCTGCATTGATATGCTCATCTTGTTAGATTTATTTACCGAGCAACATAATAAAACTTGTAAGTAAGATATATTACCTAGCTCTAGTAGGTCCGATACATGATCAAAGTCAATGGATGATTGCATCTCCATGATTTGTAGAGCCGTTGGGAGCTGATAAGTGTCAAGTGGGGTTAGAATTCTTATAGACCATTCATCAACCCACTTTGTTGACTCACACTCATTCCATGATTGAAGTGTACATGCATAACAAAAGCATGCCATCTTCCTTGTATGGATAGTCCATGTACCTGCATTGGAGCTTCTAAAAGAGTGTAGCTCACTCGATCTTGTTAGTGTACAACAATCCTCATATTTTGCAAATTTAGTATCATCTACTAAATGAAAAAATCTACGAACTAAATAATTTCCTTCACTGCCTGGACCCATTGCACCACTAGACAATTGATCTTGCATCTATCAAATTTACATTGTTTGTGTACTTTAACTCTTCTCGTGCTAGGGCTCTTTTGATACATGCACCTGCTCCATCATGCTCCCCCTTTCCATGCCCGACCTCTGAGAAGTCCCACATATGTTGAACACCACTAATCCTATGCATCCTACTCAACTAGTAAAACATTTTGGCATTCTTGAATTGTGATGTACAATTATCTAACCATATGATATGCTAACTAAATGATATACCCCTGCTAGCCAGATCGGCATAGAACATATGAAAGAAACCTTGAACAAACTTTGTAGAATGTGTGCGATCATAACTGATGTAAAAGTGATACTCCATCAATACTTTCCTATTTTCCTTTGTACTATCATTTGCATGAACGAATGCTATGTGTTCAAATATAAAAACTTGCACAGAGTTGTAATACTGTGATTGCACCTCGTTCTGTGGTTGTAGTGTAGTTCTCAATGAAGTTGACAACGGAAACGATATGACGAAGTGGAAATGTGTCCTTGCATAAATTGAACTGTGAGTCCAACCATTGTGCTCTGTGTGTATGCATTACATAATCATAAACCACCCGATCACGAAAAATTCCCATAAAATGATACACTGGAATCTTATCACTGACCAATTCACACTTTATATTCCACTGTCGTATATTTTCCAAATTCCACAATTTTGTCTCCAATTGTGTGTGTACTAGCCATGTGTTTGCAAATTGGAAAATGTTGCATGCCACCACAATGATCACATGTGCCATCCAAACATGATTTTTTGTAAAAAAATTGACCATCCTCTCTTTCACATAAAATGGAAGACAAAAATTTCCTTGACGATTTAGGTGTAGGCATTATGTTACATTCCTGCAAAACATTGTCAGAATGCATATCTACACATATATGTCGATAAACATCATAATGGTTAGAAAACTCAAAATGAACCCTACAACAATAAGTAGTGCGTGTGTGATTTATTTTGACATAAAAAGGCTTTAGCATTTCAAAATACCTTTGACATTTTAATTTCAGGAAACTTTTGTACAAAATCAGCAAAAAATTGGGTTTGAGTGGTATCCAAATAATGCATTGGATGTGGCTCACGGTTTATACTACCAATTCTCCTTCTTACAACATCTCTTTGATTAGGAGAGGTCCTTGTGTTATCCTTCCAATAATTCACAATTAAAGATCTCAAGCCTTGAGCAATTCTTGAGTCTTTCCGTGGCACTCTACCCGAAAATTCCCATAACTCATTGCTATTTGGATCCTCCACTATTTCACGCCTTCCTTTGGCTCTCATTAGAGATGATCTAGTTATTTTCAAAGACATACTTGCCTTTGTAAGGTTCACCTTGTTCCTTGTTTGACTGCTTAACAGTGTTGCTGTCATCACACGTCGTGTGGCACAACTATCCTTTGTGCATGAGGTGGAACCCACGCTCTCGTATGCACTCATCAAGTTTTTTAGAATGGAATTTTCACTTGAGTCATTCAAAACTCTTAGCCCAAGAGCCTTCATGGTGGGCCTAAATTTGAGTTGCCTCATCATTTCAACAAATAGTTGGCATCTTCCACCCTCACTTAGCTTCGCAAAAAACAAACTCCATATCCTTTCTGCATATCTTTGACATGTACGTTTTGCAATCTTATTAGGCATCCATTTCAAAACATTGGAATCAATATCAATCAAAAATGTAGGTTTTCTATGCAAAAATCTAGGAGGAGTTCTCAAATGTAAATTTTTGTCAATATTGGGAAGGTCAACAACATTGGGGATAGATCGTGTACCTTCAATTGGAGGTGCAATTGATGACATACCTTGAGATTGACATGTAAACGATGTTGTACCTCCAACTTGAGATGT
This sequence comes from Sequoiadendron giganteum, assembly GCA_007115665.2. Lineage (NCBI taxonomy): Eukaryota > Viridiplantae > Streptophyta > Pinopsida > Cupressales > Cupressaceae > Sequoiadendron > Sequoiadendron giganteum. The sequence continues at coordinate 647,509,985 of CM021102.1, forward strand.
CGTTTGTGGAGTTCCTTCAAATAGAGATGTGTTTGCTGATGCACTTTCAAAACGCAATGTTTTTGATGGTGTGTCTTCAATTGGAGATGTGATTTCTGATGTACTTGGAAAACCACATGTTGTTGTCAATGTGTCTTCAACTGGAGATGTGCATTGAGCTTCGCCTATGGTTGATGATGTGCCCCCAACTTCTGTATTCATTCCTATCCTTCCACGAACTTTCCTCATTCATGCCCTTTGTTTTGCCAATTTGACATCTCTCTTAGATTGCACGGGAATTTGTTGTTGTATGGGCTGCAATTCCTTTGCTTCACAAGCTACATTTTTTGATTCTCTTCTCCTTGCATTTTTAACTACATGTTCTTCTGGTGTTAGAGGCTTTGGTCGTTTCCTCGGCATGACCTTGAATGCTAAATGTCCACAAACACACATAGAGCAAATAAGTAATGCATTTTACAAAAAAATTGATGCAGAGAGGGGTGGAAACCATTCAATACAGTAAATCAATGAGAATCACAAACCTAGGGTATAAATTTCTGCCACCTAAATGAAAACTAGAGACTCTTGTGTTTATTTTTCTCAAAACCAAATTTTTGATTGTCAACAAAGTCATGAAGAATATGGATTCAAAGAAGGGTTTGTGATGCTATATCTTATCATTATTCACTATTTCATTGGCAATGAGGTTTTACAAATTAGTTGGAAAAAGAATGAAATAAAGTGAATTCCACTAGCCATGCTGGAAATGAACTACTATAAGCAATGCAAATAGAATTCATAAGTAAATTTATGTTAAGTAAATGTCATGTTTTTTATTTTTTTTGTTCTTCAAACTCATAAAAATTGAATTTTTTTAGCAGATCTAAAAATTGAAATTTTTTATGGAAATCCCATTTTATTCAATGTTGAATTCTAAGTCCAATTGTTATGATTAATAAAATCATTAAGGAAATTTAGTTTATATTGTCAAAAAACAAAAAAATATACTAAATACAAACATTTCAATTTACCAAAATGAATATATTACCTCAGATAATATAAAATGATGTAGAAACTTCAAAATATCTTCTTCTACGTTGTCTACCATGCAAATTAGTGGTAAAAAGGTGATGGATCAAGCATAGATTGGTACAATATGAAGTCAACAACAGAAAAAAGGTATTTTTGACTCAGATAAAGCATTGAAGTAGACAAACATAGGAGAATGTGGACCTAAATCATGGGGTCAACCCTTATTTTTACCGTTTCAAGGTAAAACCCATTTGGCGAGCACCAAATATGTTCCCTTGAAAAGGAGAGACTTCAGAGAGAGGGAGTCAAAGTGGGAGAGAGGGGGTGGGAAGGAGATACCTAAGAAAGTAGGTTTGGAGGTAAGTGAGGCATGACAGAGAGGGATTGTGGCATAAGTGAGGCTTAATCCCTCAACCCTTAAACCCTAATCCATAGAGATAGAGTGAGAGAGTGAGAGAGTGAGAGAGAGGGAGTGGGAGGGAGACACTCGAGAGAGAAGGAGAGGGAGACAAAGTGGGAGAGAGGGTGTGGGAAAGAGATACTTAAGAGAGTAGGAGAGAGAGGGAGTGAGTGATAGAGGGATGGGAGAGATACAAGGAGTGAGAGAGAGAGAGAGAAACACTTGAGAGATAGAGAGGGGGTGGGAGGGAGAGGGAGTACTCGGGGGAGAGGGATTACTCAAGATAGAGGGATTCGAGAGAGATGGATGGGGTGGGGGGAGATACATGAGATAGAGGGAGAGAGAGAGTGGGAGGGAGATATATGAGAAAGGGAGAGAGAGAGCGAGAAAGAAAGAGTGGGAGAGAGTGAGAGAGGGAGTGGGAAAGGGATGGGAGAGAGATAGAGGGAGTGAGTGAGTGACATACCTAATAGAGGGATTAAGGTAGAGAGTTTAATTGGGTTTAAGGGTTTAAGTGTTGAGGGATTAGGGTATTGGTTTGAGGGTATAGGGTTTAAGGGAGATGGGAGAGAGATATATGGATTGAGTGAGTGAGAGAGAGACCTGAGAGAGGGAGAGGGGGTGGTATGGAGAGACTTGAAAGAGAGAGAGAGGTTGTGAGTGGGAGAGAGATAGAGGGAGGGAGGGTTAAGGGTAGAGGGTAGAGGGTTTAATGGTTTAGGGTTTAAGGGTTAAGGGTTTAGGGTTTAGGGTTTAGGGTATAGGGGAGAGAGATAGAGGGAGTGGGTGAGTGAGCGAGAGACCTAAGATTCCCTCTCTAGTTATCTCTCCCTAGTTGTACCTATATACCTATTTCTCTCTCCTTACCTCTCTACTCTCTATCTCACCACTCTCTCCATATCACTCTCCCTCCTCCCCTCTCTCCGTTATATCCATCCCTCTCTCCTTCCTTCTCTACTCCCTTTATCTCTATCCCCTCTACCCTTAACCCTAAACCCTAAACCCTTAACCCTTAAACATTGAACCCTCTACCCTCTACCCTTAACCATCCCACCCTCTTTCTCTCTCCCAAGTCTCTCTATCCTCTACTCTTAAGCCTAAACCCTAAACCCTTAAACCTTAAACCCTTTTACCCTCTACCCTTAACCATGCCTCCCTCTATCTCTCTCCCACTCCCTCCCTCTCTCTCTCTCTCAAGTATCTCTCTCCTAACCCTTCTGCCTCTTTCGAGTAGAGGGTAGAGGGGAGAGACAAAGGAAGTGATTAAGAGAGAGATACTTGAGAGAGGGAGAGGGTTGAGAGAGAGAGAGATGGAGGGAGTGGGAGAGAGATAGAGGGATGGAGGGTAGAAGGTTTAAGGGTTTAGGGTTTAGGGTTAAGGGTAGAGGGGAGAGAGAGATGGAGTGAGTGAGAGAGAGAGGGAGGGAGGGAGTGGGAGAGAGATAGAGGGTAGAGCATAGATGTTTTAAGGGTATAGGGCTAAGGTTAGATGGAAGAGACATAGGAGTGAGAGGGTGAGAGAGAGAGACTTGAGAGATGGAGAGGGTGTAGGAGTGAGATGGTTGAGAGAGAGAGAGAGGGTAGAGGGTTTAAGGGTTAAGGGTTAAGGGTTAAGGGTTTAGGGTTAAGGGTAGAGGGGGGAGAGATAGAGGGAG
>CM021102.1:647513150-647544480 GCA_007115665.2 Sequoiadendron giganteum
AGAGGGAGGAGAGAGATAGAGAGAGGTGATAGAGAGAGAATTAGAGAGGGAAAGAAGGTGGAGATATTGAGAGAGAGGAGGGAAGGAGGGAGAGAGAAATAGGTATAGAGGGGCAACTAGGTAGAGAGAAGTAGATATGAAAGGAGATATATAGGGAGAGGTATGGATGGAGAGAGAGGTGAGACAAAAATATAGAGAGGTCTAAGTAGATAGAGGGAGGAGGAGATAAAGATAAAAATAGAGGGAAGGAGAAAGGGAGGAATAGGTAGGGATGGAGAGACAGAGGTGAGATAGATAAGAGAGAGGAGGGGTGAGATAGAGAGAAAGAGAGTAGAGAGGGAAGGGGAAAGAGAGAAGTGAGATAGGTGATAGAGATGTGTGATGGAGCTTAAAATTAGAGAGATAAGGAGGAAGGTGGAGAGATTGAGATGGAAGGAGGGGAGAGAGAGAGATGTATAGAGGGATAGGTTAGATAGAGAGAAGTAGAGAGCAAAGGTGGGTGAAAGGAAGAGAGAGGGAGAGAGAGAGGGGGAGAAAGAGAGGTGAGATAAAGAGAAGTAGAAAGGGAAGGAGAGAGACGGAGATAGAGAAAATTAGAGAGGGAGGGAGGGAAGGAGAGAGAAGTGAGATAGAGAGAACTAGAGAGGGAAGGAGAGAGAGAATGACAAGATAGAGAGTAGAGAGGGGAGGAGAGAGCGAGGGAAGCAAAGAGAGAGAGAAAGAGAGTAGAGGGAGGGAGGGATAGGTAGGTGTAGAGAGTAGAGAGAGACATATAGAGATTAAAGGAGAGGATGAGAGAGAAAAATGTAGAGAGGGAAGGAGGGAGGGAGATAGATATTGGAGAGGGGAGGAGAGAGAGATGGACATGTAGAGACATATTTCTTGAGCTCAAGGAAGATATTGTTAGATAAAGGGATGGATATAGTGAGAGAGAGAGAGGTCTAGAGAATAAGAGATGAAAATGAGTGAGATAGATGAAATTTGACCTCCTGAGTACTAAAATTTGACCTCCTGATTACTGAAATTCGACATGCTGATTACTGAAATTTGACTAAGTCTGAAATTTTTAAGATCTTCCAAAAACTAGAGTTTGCATTATAACTCTTAGAGATCTAAAACCACTCTCAAACATCTTGCCTATATATAAATAAAATATAACTTAAATTATAAGAAAGTAAATGTCCATATGTAAATGTCAACTTATACTTAAATGTTTATTTCATGTATATAATTTCCCTGATAGAGAAAGCGAAAATCTAGTTATGTGCAAAGTAGGCCATTTGGCGCTTGCCAAATGACTCATCACATTTGGCGCATGCCAAATGACATCACATTTGGCGCTCGCCAAAAGGCCTACTTTAGACAAGATTTGCTAAATTTTCTCATATTTTTGACCGTGCTCCCCATCTCATTTGCATGTCTTTCAATGCAAGCTTATAAAAAAATTTGTGATAGCGTTAACCTCTATCTCAGCTATCTAAATATATAATTATTTTTTCATTTTGATTTAGTTAAGGTTTTGATCCATGGCTTCTATTGTAAATGCCTTCGTTTTTGGTCAAAAACAAACATGTGCTAGGTTTAGGATAGATTTTTACATGTTCATCAAAATGTGAAACAAATTAAGTTTTTTGAAACTCGACTCCATTCTACACATGATGAAAAAAAAATCAATTTTTGAGTAGTTTGCAAAAAATTTGGGGGGGGATCACGCTCAAATTTCAACTTTTCAGGATGTGTCTACTTTGAAAATTCATAAAATATTATATATTCATTAAAAAAATTATCCGAAAGAAGGAGGATAAACTACATTGTGTTAGCTAATTTCTCACCATTTGGATTTTTGAAATTTTAAATAAAAGTTAACCAAAAACCCTTAGGCACTATGCTATTTTTTAAGATAAAAATAGGACCTGTTTTCCACCCCCACCTTCCCCTTTTGAGACCCTTAATCTTCATTAATTTTAAAAAAACAATAGTAGCTTAGAAACTAGACTAGGAGCACTTCAACTTTTGTTCTTGCCGCATCTTGAAATTTTGAGCGTAACTATCTTCATTTTCTCGTGCAAATCAGATTTTCCTGATTTTAGAAAAAAAAAAGTGGCATCTTAAGAGCCAAAATTGTGTCACAGATTGGTGCACTTACCTGATTGTTGGTTTAAACCACTCATTACAACTAACATGGATATTAATTATGATTTGGATGTGAGAAGGGATTGTTGAATATGAAGGAATGGTTTAGGAAAGTACTCCTTAATCCAAATGAGTCATTTTCTTGTCATGTAATGTGTTAAGAGACTTTACAACTAATATATTCAATCTAGTTAATATTGAGACGTCTAAAGCATGCCAAAGGCACTTTGAAGATATTCTATGACATAAAGAAGATGCTTAAGGTGATGTCACGTCTTGATCCATTAGGGTAGGAAAACATAGATACATTAGTACAAAAGGTTCCATTCAACTTGGAGGAAATGGATAATTACCTAAGGGGCTAATGTGAGATTGGACTAAATTTATATTATGATACATATAGTTTGGGAAAAGGGATGATGGAATGGTTAAGTGTGGGAAATTGTAGAGATAAATATAACACCAAGGGAAGAACACTAGAACTAATTTTAGCACTATGGATTAATCCAAGACTCAAAATTCCACTAAGAGACATCCCTTACCACTTAAATTAATTCCATAGGTGGGTTTATCCTCCAATTTAGTGTCATTGGTTAGCTTATCATATGAACTTCCATTATAAGTAGGATTACCATACACTTTCATAACATGCATGTGTGTTTTCAAAAGGTTTATACGTTCTTGTGAATTTGAAAGAAAGGCATGTTTTGAATTTTCCAATAGGTGTTAGGGGTTAAATTTGACTTGGTTTTAGTATCAGAGTGGAAAACCTTATGGTTTAGGTTCCATAAACAAAATATACTCATTTTTTTAGCTTCTTATTATCATCTTTGTATTCAATGATCTTTTTAAAGATCATCTAAAAGTTCATTTCTAATGAAAATGCACAAACTGATGTGTAATAGATCGAAGGTGAGGCTCAGAGAGCCTCGTATTTTGAAACCATTAACCAAAGAAATTATTAGAACAATATATGAAAGAGACGAAGAATAAGGTAACTTGTATTATTAGGAAGGACGAGATACCTTTATATAGCATGACCTCATGTATGAGTCTCGAATCCCTCCCATATCACCAACACATGTGTCTAGGCTAACCATGTCAAGTTTCACTCCATACAAGCACAAATTGAAAAAAATTCAACGTTGGCCCCATTCACATGTCACTATGCAAGGTCAACATGAGGGAATGCTAATTTTTTGGGAATCAAATAACCAATGATATGATAAAATAATATTGAATGATAAATAGTCATAGAGTAATTAGGATTTAATCAAATGGAAATTTCTAGTAGAGCTACAATATTTGTAACATCATGAATTAACAACATTAAAAAGTACATCATGAATTAATTATGTAATGCAATAAAAATTAAAAACATCATGAACTAATTATGTAACCATATAAGTCAAATATAATTCTATCAAGAAATCAATATCAAATAGATAATATAATCGCATAACTCATAGATTTCAATGTCATTGATCTTCTTCTTCACCCAACTCTTTGTCTATATCATCCAATCTAGATTTGACATTCTAAGGATTGGTCATATCATCATCATCATCATCATTGATATCAGTTTAGATAATGTCTACATGAATATCATCTTCGTGAACATTAACTCCTACATCATCATGATCGAGTTCCTCTTCTCCGACATCTTCATCAATCGCATCATCAACTAACTGTTGATCCTGATCATCATCTACATCATCTTCTAGTTCTTTGGTATCTTCTTCTTCCACCACATTATACTTTACTAGAATTCCTCTTGGATCATGTCTAGAAACAAATGACCAACCCAGTTTCCCTAGAACCTCTGAGTAAAATACCTGCACACATTGGCTTGGAAGAACATGGGGCTCATTTTCTACTTCGCTTGATCAACCCTGTATTAACCATGGTAAATCCATTATCATGTTCAATAACAGTTCTCTTGGGATCATTTTCATTCAGTCATAGCCTATACCATTGGACAACAAACAAAACTAATTTGAAGGACTTAAAGTCACACTCAAGTATATCATCCAAAATCCCATAGTATCAATTTTTTTAGACTTCTGGATGTATGTCGCTTCTAGATGAAACATTAGTCACCTCAAAGACTGCAATTATCCCAAAATCACAAGTTTTCTTCATCTCATCCAACTTTTTGACTCAAAATTTATGACCATTGCAACACATAGCCTTGTGGTGTTTCAGCTGCAATATGTCAAACATGTCAAAATTATTACATCGTCAATTGATAAACATATTTATTCTTGGCCGAATGTATGCAAAGAAAAAAAAACTCAACATATATATACATCAATATAATTGAAAATAATTAAATAATATGGGTGATTAATATATTTATGCGTACCTATTTATCTCTTAAACCATATGCTAAATCATTTTCCCTTGGTGTAACATTGGAATCTCCATTACGATGAGCTTCTTTAACCAATGAAGCCACACCTTCCCATGTTAATGTGCGAGCAGATTGTTGACATTGTTCAATCCATACCGCCATCCAATCAAGATTGTTTGTGACGTAGAAATGTAGTGCATCCCACTCTTGACCATCTCTATGAAAAAAATTGAAATTCACAAATTGTGTATAATTGAAACACTCAAAAAACATAGGGTTTGATGATATTGTGAAGCTGGGATTACCTAAATTATGTGATAAGAACAGGTTTCTGAAGGAACATGATGATTGGATGTGTTGGAACCAAAATTTTCACATAAAATTATATTGATTTTGTCATGTCAAATCAAGGGTCTCTCTTAGTATTCTCATTAAATTAGCCTTTTACCACCATATCATTGCTATACTTGAGTATACCATATATGCATTGCCTTTTACCTCCTTATCGCAGCCTCTGTCAAAGTAACTCATGGTAACACAGTAAGAGGATGGTAGTATATCGTATTACCATTGTACTGCAGAGGGTTGATACCCAGCTCGCAGTAAAGTGGGGTCATCATCAATACTAGCAGAAGGAACCGCTATACCACGGGGGGGGTCGGAGTAAGGCCTGTGGTAGAGCACTAAAGTAAGAATACACATAAGGGAGAACCTCTATACAATGGGGGGTTAGAATAAAGCTTGTGGTAAAGCGGTATATAAGATAAAATACTAAATAAACATAGCGGTACTGCTAAGGAAGACAAGGAAGTACACGATAGTGCGGTATAATAAGAACAAGTAAATATTGTGTATCATGGTACCATGGAGGAGTGAGGAGTGATGTGTGGTAGCACGGTAATCAACCGTTGGAGCATTAAATGAAGGCCAGTCACATCAATCAACATCAAAATATGAAATTTAGCTCAGTGTGAAGGATTTGAATGATGTATAACTTATATGGAATTAATGCAATATGATATGAGAATTAAACCAAGCAGATTGTAACTTCTTTCACTTGTAGTAACAAAAACTGAGTATAGGTGAGCTCAAGGTGTGACAGTTAGGATAATTCTTCAAGACAAGCAATATTTTGGGTAAGTTCTATTTTCCACACATTGAATTTTAAGCAATGACACCTAAGAAAATAGAAGTAAGGACTAAAAAGAAGAAAAATCCATTAAAGCTTCATTATAGTCACCATGACTTTCACTACTACCTGCTTCAGTCGATAAAGGTTATAAGGGAGTCTTTAAGGATTTAGCTCAAGGGTGCAGAGATCCAATAATTCCATGGTCTAGGTGTTTGTTGATATTGAGCTATTTAGAGCTCTGGCCAATAGATATCATGCCCTATTGAAGGTTGTTAGGCTCCCAGATGGACAATGTCTGGTAGATATCTCCAAGGAGGCTATAATTAGGTGTTTTGACCTAAATAAGTAGGTTATCACAGAGATAGATTTGGGGAGGCTAGATCAAGAGTCCAAGAGATTAAAGAGGACTTATAGAATTGATGAACTTCCCCTGCACATGAAAAGGGGTGAAAAGAATAGGGTCCTTCCTATTTCATCTTCAAAAGTTGAACCCTTTCTAGTGTCTAATTTTCAGACTTATTTCAAAAAAACGTATTATGCATTATGCCAAATTCTTGGATTTGATGTTGAAGACATCATGTCAGTTGGATTGATGAGGATGGCAATGACTATCCAGCACCCTGAGTACAATGTGGAGTTTGATTTTGCTTCTATCATTAAGGAACAAAGTCATGAAGGTCTATTACAGGTTAGGGAAGCTAAGGCCCCTATCACTTTCAGAAATTATTCTCTACTATGTCATCTAATTCTATTTCAAAATGAAATAAAGTGGACTAAAAGGATGAAGATGAGCACACATTAAAATGGAGTTATGCTTCCAGTGCAAAATTGATGCTATGTTTGGGATAGTAAGTGCCCTGAAGGTGTCTTTATTGTGTTTAGAGATGACTTTTCCCTCAAAATAATTGATGCCCTTGGTTTTCCTACACCGAGGTTACCACAATCTTTAATGGAAGTTATGAGACCTTTGCAATACAAACCAAAAAAGGGTTTCATACACAACTATGCTGACTGGTTCTTAATACCACAATATTCCATCATTAGGGTGTATGGTTGTGATCAAGCCCCACATGTTTTACCAAAATTTGTGCCTAGTAGAGTTTTGTTTTTAGAGTTTATTTGGCAAATGCTCTAGATGGACGGTAGTCTTATGAGGAATCAAAGAAAGGGGACTTTCTTGCCTAACTGAACAGGTTTGAGGAATTATCAGTTGGGTCATATATGTTGGAAGAAGTGCAGAGATTCATAAGAGCCAATTTTTCTCTCAGATCAGGAAAGGTGAGATTCTGTGATCCAGAGGGTCGCATCAATAATATCAAAAGGACCCTACTTACAAGGAGGGCAATAACACATGCATTTGATCTAGAGCAGGATGTGATAAGAAACTTGGTATACTTTTCAAATTTGTTTGAAACAAGGAAAAAATGGTTAATGATGATGAGATGGGAGGACCAAAAGAAAGAAAAAGATAAGAAGTTCAAGGGGTTCTTTGCTGAAGAGTCTGATTTGTTGAAAAGGATGCACTTGATTCTAGGTAAGTTTAATGAGATGTATAAAAAGGCTCAAGAATTGAAGTCAGATTCACCATCTGCAGCCCACCCACCCTCATCCATAGCCTACACATTGCATACACCACCTCCTCCACCAGTTTATCCATCTCCTCCATCCCCAATTGATGAGACACCTACTAAGAAACAAAAAGTTGGATCACTAGTGGATTATGCATCAAGTGATGAACAATAAGAAGAAGTCCTGACACTAATTGAGATGAAAGAAGTAGCTGAGAAACAAAAAGTGTTAGAGCCTCATGACTCAAAAATAAGAATATTAGAGGAAGCCATTGATGAGATACAAGATGATGAGAGAATAATTAATTCTTTGTGGTTCATGGAGGATGATGATTTCATCCATACAAGGGAATTCAAAGATTTTTGGATAAAAATTAAAATGAGATAGTTCGATGTCAAGCTGAAAATTAACCTCGTTGAGATTGATGATTCAAAGCATGCAGAGGTGTAGGCCCAGGAAATGGCAGAGTTGGATATTGATAACATCAATATTACTCCCAAAGAAGCAAGGGAGTTGGTGCTAGGTAGTAAGATGTTAAATATACTCGGAATGGAACTCTCTAAGGTATTTTTGTTAGATCAAATTAGAGCTCAGGATGATCCAAACTTGGTTGTGAAATTTGATTTAGATGGAGTCTCAGGCACAGGATACAATCCTACCACCAAGACCCTTACCCTGTGGAAAAAACAGAAGAACACAAGGAAGCCAAGGCTTCTGGATATAGTATAGGAAATGAGAGGGTCTGTAATGGTTAGGACAATGGAGGACACTACTCCAATACAAGCAACAACCATAACTATGCACTCTGCCATGTTAACAAAGGATGTAGTAGAAAACATGGGGAAGATAACAAAGTTTGAAAAGAGACTCAAGTTATCAAATGATGAAATAAATAAGTTATTCATTGAAGGTGTCAAATTAAAGTAACAATTACAACAAGACACATATGTAAAAGGGGATGAAATGGTTGTCTATCATCCACCTGCTCCAGTTGAAGATCCAAAAATCCAATAGCTAAAAGAGGAGATTAAAAATTTGAAGAAACATAATATGGATGATGTCAGGCAACACATCTTGGATACCTTAAAAGAAATATTAAGGCATAGAGTTGGAGTTTTAAAGGAGAAGATAAGTGGAGTCCATGAGGGTTTTAGTCATTTGGTGAAATCCCTAGAACAAATAAATACTAATTCCCCAATCCTAGAGGAATTATATAAAACATGGAAGCCCACTTACCACATTTTAAACACTTTATGTAAAGCAACACAAAGGGATCCTATTGCACCTCTGAGTTTAAAGCCTACTCAAGAGATGGTGAAGGCAGTTATTGATGAGCATAAGTATTTGATTGACATGAAGAAGAATGTGGAGAAAAAAAGGAATTCATTTCATTCAATAAAGCATAGTTTCAGTCCTTTGATCATCAAAGATGATGGACAATTCAAGGATGTGGATGAATAGAAGAATGAGTTTGATCAAATGGTTCCTCAATGCTTGACATGTATTCAAGGTGATGGTGATATCAATCTGGAAAATTTTGATTCTCTAGTTGATGGAATTAGAACCTTGGATAATGGTTACACAAAGTTAGTTGTAGATTCCAGAAACCTGCTTGATAGCAGATGAAAGAGTCACCTTACAAATTTCACTATTGCATAGGAATTCAAGTGGCCGAATGATTTAACAATAAGAAAATGGCAGGAAAAATATCTGGGCTCGAATGAAGATTGGTCGACGTCATTAGAAGGAAAATATATCATATCATAAAGTGAGAGCCTTGCACAGGTCTTAGATGATCATGGGCTTATTACTCAAAGATTAATATATTTGTATATGTTAGTTATCTCTAAATGCATTTTATATTTTCAGTTAAGTTTGGTTATCAAAAGCCACGTCCTTTGGCCTAAAGCTTGTTGCCTCTCATATAAATAAGAGAGACCAAGACCATAAGAAGGGGATTATATTAGAATATAGTAGATAGAAGAAGTAGAAGAATAGAGATTGATACAATATTTACAACAAAAAGGACCAAGATGCATGTGTAAATTTTGGAGGAGTTAATGAAAAATATTTAATTCAGTGGGTCTATGTTGGTATCAATTGTTTATTAAGTTAATTGAAGATATTAATAGTTTTTCTCCATATTTGATATTTCTTTGTTGTTTAAATTGATATATCAAGAATATTTTCAATTTATCAGTGCACATTTGTTGTATCTGTGTGGAATATTTAATTGGGTCTTTCAAGTAAAGATTAAAATCCTCTTGATTATTCATAGCAACTTGGAATTATTATTTTGGATTATTAAAGAATAATTTAATAATTACACCCTTTCCTGTTTATACAAGTTAGAAACATAAAAGTGCCAAACAGTTAGAATTATTGCCAATAATAAGTCACTTAACTCTGATTTCTATTTTACTCCATATACCCAATAGAGCATTGGTCCCTCACATTCCATCATTTTAGTTTCATTCACTTTATCTTTTACATCTGTTAATTGAACATATTATATTTTACATCCGTTAACTGAACATATTAAGATTAGCCTTGATAATGCTTATACAATCTATACCAAAATAAGAATTCATTTATCCACTCGCACTTGCCATTGTGGATAAATTGTTTTAGGGAATAAACACAAATCAAGTTTTCTTCATTCATATAGGTGTACCCACCTAGGTCTAGCAGCACCTAAAGAGAAGAAGGTCTAAACCATTCAGCCTTGTATGTTACCCTAAAATGTACCAAGAGTTTGGCAACCTCTTGAGGTATTTAACCTGCATTTTTGAGAGCTAACAGGATGGATGAATGCAATAGGATACTGAAGCATTGGATATAGTCAAAGAAAAAGGGCTATTGTTGGATGGAGCATGCAAACAAATGGAACTGATGATAAAACTCGAATATGAAGCCTGAGATGCAGTGCATGATGCGGATACGTATACCTTGGAGGAGTATAAAAAACATCTCTCAGTGGCTAAGTCAATGTTAGGAGAAGATTAAATTGTTTTCTAAGTTTAATTAAGATCAATAGTTTAATTATTTTCTAAAAGACCACCTAAAGAGACACCTTTGTTGGGTCTTCTTCTTATATATATGAAATTTGAATTGTAATATTTGATCATCATCACTTTTTAAGATTTTAATAATTTTCAGTAGTGAAAGACTTATTTTATGGAGTAATACAATACCAATACTTTTCTATTTATGTGTGGAAGATTCTTTCATTTGGACTAGTTCTCTATTGTTTCTTTTCAAGAATTTGAAGGCAATGTAAAATGTATTCTAATTAATCTCCATGACCATCTTATAATTACCTCTCACTTTCCTCAATCTACCTTTCCCCATTAGGTACTCCCCTTCAAATTTGTTAATGGAGTTGGGATCCCAAATGTGATCTACGTGGATCTTTGTTGTGAACTTAGGAAGATATTCAGTAATGTACACCATGGTCGGGTATACCATATATCCCTCCACCATAGAACTCTCAGGATGTGCTCTTTGTCTAACCAATGCCTTCAAAAATTTCAAGTGCCTCTCAACCATCCACATTGACCTTGTGTGTATAGGTCCACACAATTCAATCTCCTCAACTTGGTGTATGAGGTAGTGTTCTTGTGCATTGAAAAATGTTGAAGGTAGACACTTTTTCATTTCACACATTAGACGAGGAATTTTTCTCCTCCAATAATTTATATCTTCTTTATTGATTTCTCTAGATGACAACCATCTGCAAGTGATTCAAGGCACAATATACTAATGGGATTTAACAAAAATATACAACGTATTACATAACAAGTAAAACAAATGAAAAATATAAGATCTATACAACGAATTGAACAAATATCACTACTTACCTCAAGTATTTTCCAAGATCATATATAACTTGCTTAACATTGTTGTCGAAGTTGTCTTGGAGAGATAGAGGTAGAACATACTGCAACAATTATAAAATGATCTTTTCATTATTTTTCCATTTCTAGTAAACATATCACTTTGAAAAGTACATCCAATATAAAAATATATATTAAATATACCAGAATAATTACCTTAATGAAGGTATGCCAATCACGTTTTTTCATCCTTGACCCAAATTCACCTTTCTTTGTTATGATATTGTTTATGTTCGCAGAAAATCCTGTGAGAAATTGAAATTTTGTATGACTTCTTTTATAGCTTTTATTTGTTGCTCTGTTAATAATCAAGGAAGGGAACTTATATTAATTTGGTCTCCATCTCTATTTAATTGGCTTCCTAAATGTCACTACAAATTTTGACAATATTTTCTTTGTCATGCCCTTCATCCAATATTTTCCATAATGTTTCTGTTATATTCTTTCCGATATGAATTGTATCAAACAAATGCACAATTTATAGCTACTCATAGTAGGGCAACCTACTAAATTGTCTGGGATAAATTTTCAAACCCTGTGGAAGTCAATCATTAATGCCTTGATGACCTTCATGAAGCATATAAGTTAAACAAATTAACAACAACAATCATTTTCAATTAAAACATGAGTAAACAAAACACAATATAAAAATATAAATTCCAAACATATCATAGATGATAGATAAAACATTTGATCCGATGTATAACCTTGACGATTAATTCTATTATATTCCAACTTCTATAGGCGAGGTGTCATTTTTTGTGGTTTTGATGTAGTCTCTTCTTTCCCATTGAAAATATGTTTTTCAGTAGTTCGATACTTATGATTTTTGTGGAGGAAGTGCCTATACTCATCAAACACCTACTTTCCTAAAACAATTGAACGACGAGATTTCATCTTTGGACCACAAACTAGACATGCAAATTTTCCCTTTGTTTGAAGACTTGCAAGATCATATATATTTGGATCAAATATGTCAATTTTTATAATTATATATAATGAATAGATTATTTTAAGAACATGCATGATATCTACTTCATAAAATTAAATAAATTTAAAGTGCAGTCGAACATTATAACATACCACAAAATGTGTTAGCCATGGGGCATCATGAATTTTCCATACAAGCATTGCATGGAATTGAAATTATCTTTGTCTTATTGGTCTAGAGACATCATGCATAATGACACCATTCCATACCTTTAGTACCTCGTCGATAAGAGGCTCGATATATACATTCATATCTTTGACTTGGTACTTACCTAGTTGAATAAACATAAACATTACATAATTATTATAACCATTTTACTGCAATATATATAAATTAATGTACATGACTATTAAATGAAAAAAAAAAAGTCATTATGCAACAAATAAGACAAATGAGATGCTACTACGTTAAAGAAAATTGATGTAAACAAATACCTGGAACAATAATTGTGAACATTATGTGCTCCCTCTTTATTGACATCCATAGAGGAATGTTATTGTTGATAACAAAAATAGGCCACACCGAGTAAATAGATCTCAGCTCTCCAAATGAATTGACATCGTATGTTGCCAATAAAAGCCTGAGATTACAAGGTTCTTCTTTAAAGTGTGGCCATTTTTCCTCCATGTCCCTAAATCCAAAACCATCCATAGCAATTTGAAGAATGTCATCTCCACTTCATGGTAATCCATAAATTATGTTACGATTTCACACCTAAATAATTGTTGCATATGTGGAATAATGGGAATATAACGAAGAACCTTGTGAGGCACTTTTTTTGTTAGTTGATCTATTTGATATCTACTGATATGGCATTTTGAGCATTCTGTTGCAAATTCATGTTTTTTATGATATATAGTATGATCATTGGGACATGCATCTATTGTTTGATACTCCATTCCAATATCTTTCATAATGGTAGATAAATCTCGGTATAAGCGAGGTAAAATATTTGGTGGTGGTAACAAAAATTCACCTATCAATGTACAAAAAATAATAATTTGTTAATATAAAGAATATTAATGGTACATATTTCATCCTTTATTTACTACTGATGAACTAACAACAAAAATAGATTAAAAAAAAAATGACATATATGACATACCTTAACATCCGTGAGATTTCTATGTTGGATAAACCATTCATAACCTTCAAGTTCACCAGATACAATACAATAGAGAAAAGAGTTGTTTGGGAGCCTTCATAAAGGGGCCCATATGTCTTCTCAAGTACAGGTAAATCATGAACACCATCAAAGTCATCTTGATCATCATGATCAGTTGTGCCACTAAATGTGCCATGGATCAATGTATTTGTACCATAATCTTCAACTATGTTTTCTGGCGCACAATCATCTTCTTCCATAGGATCATTAACTTCATCTTTGATATTCACAACTCCATGTTCCTCCACTTGCAAAACCACATTATTTGGGCCGTGATAATACATATCATGTTCCCTAGGGTGCTCCACCTATATAATAATGATCAACACAAATAAACCATGATCACATGATCAAGTGATTTTTTTAATATATAAAAAATGTTAAAATGATATAAACATTTACAAATTCAATAAATGTAAAGACATATAATGAACAACCTACCAATGGATGATAATCATGCCCCCCTTCAACGTGACCATGCTACCTACAATGTTTCTCAACTATTTTGATTGAAAGTCTTCTCATATTTAAGCCCTTGCAATTATTGCAAGGATAATAACATTTCCCATCACCCTTTCTTTTCAATCTAGCCCACAATCTAGCAAGTGTCTCTTCATTTTGTTCTGCACTAATATTAAATGACATGATTTTTCTTTACCAAGCTTGAATATTTAGATCTTCAAATAATATCAAACTTACACTCCAATAATTTTTAATCATAGACATGTAACAAAATCTAATAATTTTGATATTTTGCACCAAAAAAAATTGGCTTATAACCTCCACAAACTGTCACAAGTATAGAAAATTTGCAAGTATAGCAAAACATTATCGTAAGTATAGCAAAACATTATCGCAAGTATAGAAAATTTTTTGAACCCACTTTTATTTATTAAAAAACATTCGTCAGAACCCTAATGAACACTAACCATATACTCGTCAGCCCACAAATTAAGGAGGCTAACCATATGTCGGCCCACAAATTGATGGAAGGGGATGGTTGACTTTAAGAGTATGTCGAAATAGAAACAAAAATCACGAAGCATTGCAATTTTGATGAATATCGGGCATAAATTTTAAATAAAATTGAAAATTTCACATTAAATACATAGGTACCCAACGATACATCTAGTTATACATCTTTCATCATAAAGTTTCATCATATTTTGTAGTCAAATGAGTTAGTGAATTTCCTTTGTATTTACCTTGTCCTTTGGCTTCTCTTTTCACAATCAGTGCTTCTAGTTCTTCTAGCTCTCTTTCTTCATCTTCAATCAATTTCATTTCTTCTTCATACTTGAATGTCTTCCTAGAACTCTCTCTCGGATCATATCTCTGTTGGATTTTTCTGGATATAGTATCTATGAATGCAGAATTTGTATTAGGTGAAGATTCACCAAATTCACTCAACTCTAATGCAGCTAGTTTTCCAATCAACATGTCTCTTATCACATTTGTTATTGTCCTGAGCTCGTCAATAGCATGAGATTTTTTTTTGTAAGAAGTAGGCACAAATCTAATTATTTTAGCCACAATCTCATCTTCTTCCAAGACTCCACCGACACTTCTAATGTCCATCACTAGTTCATTTATCTTTTGTGCAAAAGGAAACATGTTTTCATCCTCACTCATCTTCATGTTCTCCCACTTTCCTTTCATACTTTGTAGCTTAGCAACTTTTACTAGTGCATCTCCTTCGTACAATGTTTCCAAATTTTTCTAGATCTCATGTGCAGTCTTCAAACCTATCACATTTTTCATCTCTGAATCTGTCAAAGCACTCAACAATGGTTCTATAGGCCTGGTATTGGTTTCAGCTTGCTTGATCTCATCTTCAGAGGATGGACCATTTTGAGGAATAGTATATACATTATGTGTAATCTTCCAGAAGGGTTCACCAATGCACTTCAAATGACAGTCCATTCTGACCTTCCATAGAGAGTAGTTTGTACCATCGAATCTAGGACTATCCTTCTTGTATGATGTCATCTCAGATCACCTCAAGCTATTAAAATTATTCAGAGGAACCTGCTCTGAGACCACTTGTTGGCAAAACAAGGATAGACAATTGAGAGGGGGGGTGGATCAGTTGTTGTTGAAATTAAACTTATCCAAACTTAATCAACCTCTAATATCAGATCTAATAAACAACAGTGCAAGCATAAATCAATAACATATTAGAAACACATGAACACCAAGATTTAAATATGTGGAAATCTTGTTAGGAGAAAAACCATGATGGATGTTAGTCCACAAGATTATACCTTGTTAAAAATATAATGAATAAGGAATAAGGAATTCACTTGCATTCAGGGACACTGCCTAGAGCTCACTTCTCAAAGGGAAGGCTCACCGCCTTACATAGACAATCATATTAAAACCATATGAATAACATGAATTGAGAAGTTAGCTTCTTTATAATCCTAATTACAGTTCCGGTTAGCACAAATACACTTCACTCAACCTTCTTCACACTCTACTCTAAATTCGAATGATCTGATCTTTATTTGCATAGAGAACTTACATACATCACTCTCATACTCTGGCACACTTGAATTCACTCAAAAAATTACTCTTATATATCCACTACATGGATTTACATCAATAAATTTATCGGCCATAAAATAAGAAATAAATGAATTACAATTTGTCGACTATAATATATGAGCATATCTCAATGTGAACCAACCTAAGTCGGTCACAACATAGAGAGGACCTAAATTAACATCCTCAAACATGCCAAGCATTACAAATTAATTTATAGGGATCCGTAACACGCTACCACTATCATGTTGGTCAAGAACATGAAAATATCAACATACGAAGAAAAGATCTTCAATCACGAACACACGGATCAATGCAAACATACCACATGATATTGCATGATCAAGAAACATCACCAAAAATCTCAGAAACACACACAACAACTCAACTCATGATAATTGCAATTTATTTTCCCAGAAACATCTGCTATAGTACCAGAATGACTGTAGGAACATATAACTTTATAAATATCTCAATCCTTGATGCGCACCTCTGAAACTTATGGATAACATACTACATAGGCTCAAAAATAAACCCTTTGATGTGCACCTCCTGATCATCAACGTACATAACTTTGCATCACCCTATCCTTCTTAGCTTCACTGAATGCCTGCAATATATTTATTAGAATTTTCTCAATCTCCTCAACATATACAGTCTTCAAAATCATCAATGCTAATAGTGTTGACATCAATGACAACCACAAATCAACAATATAACCTCAACATCCAATAGTATGAATATGTAGGATGCAGATGGTTTGTGAATGACATGATATCATGATAGCGTGAAAGAAGATAGAATAAATAAGATGATGAAAAAGGATCCAACAAGTCTATGATCTATCGAGACTTATTAGAGATGATGATGAATGATGATGATGTTTAACTTATGAGGAATTGGGATTTTAAAAGGACTTACTTACCTTATGTTTGATAACACACATAGGAATGATGCATCAAGGTATAAAGAACTAGGATGGCATTGTACCTAGTGCGATGGACTTTGACTCGACAATCAAATGGGAGTATCCCTATTCACACCTAGCATACGAAACCTTTTTTAAAATGCAGTTTAGATATTTCAAACAAATCATACCAAAAAATAGAAAGGAAAGCCTTCATATGTGGTCAACAAGACACCTAAAACACCTTCCCTAGAAAGCAAACAAAGCGTGTATGACCAAGGTTATATTACAAGAACATCCAACAAGCACAGTAGATAAAAGGATAATGATCATTTCCCCATTCCTTTCTTTTTAAATCCCTTTGTTTGGACATTATCGAGAGGTCATCAGAATGAGTGCAATAAGATAAGTCAAAAACAGAAAGATCAACTAAATAAACAAGCTAATGTTCTTCATACCACTAGCTAAGACTAAACTATGGTGATGCCTAATGTTGATGTCCATTGTAGGAAGGATGCATCCTAGGACATGATGTTATCAAATGATGTTGAGATTGATTGAATGATAGGCTATTGATACTCAGAACTGACTAACCTGCTTACCTACTAACCTAGTCTTAAGACACTGAAGTTTGAGCTTCCACTTTTGACCTATTAGACTTGCTTCCAACTGTTTTATCAAAGGTTGAGGGCAACAATGATTTAATATGAGTGAATGTTTATTTTGGCTGAAAGCTAGATGGGATGGATGATTTTGTGTTTTTTGAATGTTTTTGAGGTTATTGAAATTTTTTGAGGCTATTTTGGGATTTCTAAGACGTTATATAAATATTTTGATTTTCAAATTTTTTTATTTTTTGGGTTTTTTGGGACTTTGACCAAAAACCTAACCTGAAAACCTATCCTAGGGGTCTTGAGGGTTGATCAAAGATTAGCCTTTCCTACGTTATACATGCAAAGACCACATAGTTCAACTGGCACATACTCGTTTATTGATGAGATATGAACAAATGGATTTTCCAGCTTATTATGACATACACCTAATGGATTGACCTAATGTGTCTTAGGGGCTGATCAAAGGTCCACCTTGCCTACGTTCAAGCTCAGAGATGACGTAGTTTGATAGGACGACTCTATTTTTTAACTTGTAGGATTTTTGACCTATTTTGGGATTTTGACATGTTTTGGATGTTTTTTTGGATTTTTTGAAGGATTTTATAAATGTTTTTAGATTTTTAAATTTAGGAATATTGCAAGAATATAAATGAATCTGATCTGAATGCAAGTAAAATAGCATGCCCCTAGCATGGTGTGATAGACTATGATATAGACAAGACAAAATGACCCTAGGAATGTGCCAACTAGTACTAAGGTGGAACATGATACAAACACGAGATCAACATACCATACAAATGCGGATGGGCGATGAAAGGATGCGATGAAATGTGATGGGTGATGCAGAACAAGTGAAAGAGATCCTAGTGGATGGAGAGTGCTTTTTTTACATGATGCGTCTATTTTATAGGTTTTCATGAAGGTACTTTTCCAAAGCGCCACCAAATTGGTTTTCATTGGAGGAGGATTTTTATCTTTATAGTTTTCAATCCTTTTTTTGATGTTTTTGGATTTTGATATTTTTGATTTTCTGGTTTTATACCCTAAAACGTAGGCATAATTGTTTTTGACATGGGAGCTATTCATTGGCTCCTATAGAGGCTCCCCTTAAAGAATTGATAATTGATATGCCCCTGACTTGTAGCTCGTTGTGATGATAAAGGGTCCCAACATATTGGGTTCAAAGTTGCTCTTGTTGTCCAAATTTGGTACATTTTTCTGATTCCCCTTCAATACCAGCTCTCCTACTTGGAAGGTCTGACTCTTGATTTTCTTAGTGCAGCTCCACTTGAGACAATTTTGGTATACTTGCAAATATTTTAAGGCATCCATGCGTCGCTCATCTAGCAGGCCCATCTCGTTCAATCATGATACCCGCTATTCTTCATCTGTAATGAGATTCTACAATGATATTCTTAAGGATAGGAGCTCGATATTAATGGGGAGGATGGATTTTGATAAGTAGACCAAGGAGTAATGGGTTGCACTTGTGGGTGTGCAGATGCTTTTTCGGTAGGCCCATAGGGCGGGGTTCAAGTGCAAGTTCTAGTTAGGATTCTTAAGATGGTTTTATTTGCAGCCTTGGCTTGGCTGTTACCCTAGGGGTAGTATGGAGTAGAAAATAAATGTTGGATATTGAATTTATGGTATAGGTCTCAGACATCTTGGTTTTTGAAAGGTGTCTCATTATTTGAGATAATGGTTTGTGGGAGACTATAGTGAAAAATGAGGTAATTTAGGATGAACTTGGAAATTTGCTTTCCTATAATATAGGTTATTGGGATGGCCTCTACCCACTTTGTGAAATATTTTGTGGCAGTGATAATGAACTTTTGTCCATTGGATGAGGTGGGGGTGATTTTTCCGATGAGATTGAGCCCCCACTGTGAGAAAGGCCAAGGTGTTACAATCGGGTGGAGCTCTTGAGCTGGTGCATGGATGAGGTCCCCATGTTGTTGACATTGCAAGAACTTCTTGACATATTTGTGACCTTCCTTCTCCATTGTTGGCCAATAGTACCCTATTCTCAATAGCTTCTTGGTCAAGGTCAAACCACTCAAATGTGAACCACATATTCCATTATGTCCCTTTGTTAAATAAACAAAGCTTCCTCATCGTTTAAGCATCGTAATAGGGTTCCCTCAATGCTCCTATGATATAGGGTGTCACCTACGATAATGAAATTGGTTGACTTCTTGTCAAAGGTTTTCTTTAGATTTGGGGTGATGTCGACAGGGAGAACTCCTATTCTCAGATAATTGTATATGTCATGATACCACGAATTACTAGGACCAAGGATTTCACACATAAATTCAAATGCTTGTACCTCAAATGTTGGTACGAGGATCTATTCTACAAGGAATTTTTTCTTTGGGACATTACGTGGGACATCTAGTAGCGATCCTATTGCTGCCATAACATCTATTGCTCTATTTTTTGCTCTTTTTATCTTCTCAAATGTGATATCAATGAAAGACTCTTTGAGGCTTTCCACCAATTTCAAGTATGGAGTCAGCTTGTCGTCCTTTGTTTGGTATTCATCAGTGACTTGGTTGATGATAAGATGTGAATGCCACGATTTACCATTGTGATGTAATTTTCAGCCCTATGACAAGAGCCTTATATTTTACAATGTTGTTTATGCAAGAAAAGGACAACTTATATGATTTGGGTATGCAATATCCTTGTGGTGTAATGAAGAAGACTCTAGTTCATGACACATGTTGTGTGTAGGATCCATCAAAGTACATTTTCTAGTGATCTGTTATGCTTACGTTAAAGATAGACTCGTCAAGGAATTTAGATACAAGTGGGTTCTCTGAATACATTGGCGCCTCCACCAGCTAATCTAAAATTACTTCTCCTTTAATGTCCTTTCGTTTCATATACTCAATTTCATGTTCTGTCAAGATCATGAACCATTTAGTTTTTCACCTTATGAGCATTGCTTTAGAAAGAAAATACTTGAGAGGGTTTATCTTGGCAATGAGTTTTATCTGGTGTGCCAACATATAGTGTTTAAATTTATGTGTTGCAAACACGACTGCTAAGAAAGCCTTATCAATGGATGTGTAATTCAATTCATGTCCCACAATGGTTTTACTGATGTAGTAAATAGATCTCTCCTTCCCATTTTCATCATGTTGTGCTAAGAAAGTGGCAAGGTCTATTGTTGTTGCTGATATGTATAGGATCAAGGGTTTTCTTGGAATTGGTGGCATAAGGATTGGTGGTGTGAGAAAGTACTACTTGATCTTGTTGAATGCCTAACAACATTTTTCATCCCAGTTGTATGCTACCCCCTTGTGGAGTAGAAGAGACTATGGGATAGCCTTATCTGCTAATTGTGCTATGAATTAACGGATGGATTGGATTCTTCCTTGTAAACCCCTTAATTTTTTCAACATCCTTGGTGCCGCCATCTCGAGAATTGCTTCAACTTTGGCGGGATCTATCTTGATTCCTCTCATGGATACAATGTACCCTAGGATCTTTCCTGATTATACCCCAAAGACGCACTTCTTAGGTTTGAGTCTAACCCAATATTCTTCTAGCCTATCAAAGATGGAGCTCAATGCTAATATGTGATCTCATTGCTTCCTTGACTTGGCCAATATGTCATCCATATAATCTTCCACAATTTTTTGAATCATATCATGGAAGATGAATGTCATGGCCCTTTGATAGCCAACTCATGTGTTTTTCAGCCCAAATGACATCATATTTCAATAGTATGTTCTCCACGAACAAGTGAAATTTGTCTTGTGTTGATCTTCCTTGGCTATCATGATCTGATTATAACCCTAAGAATCCATCCATTAGTGATAAAATTTCATGTACAACCATCATATTTACAATCATGTCTATTTTTGGGAGAGGGAATTCATCCTTGGGACATTCTTTGTTTAGATCTCTAAAGTCGGTGTAGATGCAAACGCCCCAATGGGTTTTGAAAAAGGTACAAGATTTGACACCCACTAAAGATAATTAATGGGCCTTATGAAGCCAGTATCCATGAGTTTCTGCAACTCAAGCTTGACTAACAGTGTGATATGTGGATGCATTTTCCTTAGCTTTTATTCCACTGGCTTCGCCTCTTGATATACTGCAAGATGGTGAACCACAAATTTTGGATCAAGACCAGGCATATCGGCGTAAGTCCATACAAAGTTTACATTCCTTTCCTTTACAAATGCAGCTAGAATTTCTTGTTCTCCTATTTAAAGAGATTCTACATAGAAGGTTATATGTGGTGTTTCTTTTGTCCCCAAGTTGACCGGATTACACTTCTCTGCTAAGACCGTTGACTTCTCCTGGTGAATGGCACTAAGAGGAAGATTTAATCCCCCATTCTTTGACACCTCATAGAAGTTTTCACCACTGGATGTGTCCTTTGTTTTTACTATTTTCGGGTCTAAAAGTGCCACAATGTGGTTTTCACTTAAAGACCTAGAGATTATTCTCAAATTTTCACTTTTGTGACTGAGGGATTCAATCATTTCCCCATAATAGGCATGAGTGTGTAGTTCAATGTCGAATCCAAATTTATGGTCACCATAAGGTAGATTATCTCACAGTCCCACGAATTCTAGGAGTGCCTCATAGTTTTTGAATGTATCCAGAATTAGCAATCCTCGTTGGTCGTAGTTTATTAGTTGGGGGTATACTAGCTTTATTTCATGGGTTTGGTTGTCCAACTCAAAATACATAGTGGGAATTATGAATAAGGAAGAATCCTTAAACAACATGGGTAGGTTAGTGAGGTGATCCTCATCACTGTCACTACATACACTAGTTAGATCGAAGGTATAATTGTCTAAGGGTAGACCTATGGATACTGGTAACTGAAGAGGATTTTTGACTTCTTTAACAAGGGGACATTTTCCACAGATGGTTATCCTCAGAGGGGTACATCTAAGGCCAATATTTTTTATGCACTTCTCAATAAAGATAGTTTCTAATTGGTAGTTGTTGTTTTTTATGAGACTTTCATTCTAGTTATATCCCATGCCTAGCATTAATTGTAGACCTTTGTTAGCATCGTCCATTAGAAGGGTTGGTACAGGTCTTTCGTCTTGATATAGGAGATTGGATATATATTTTTCCTCAACCACCTCTCAGCCTAGGTCTCCCCAACTTCTGAATCGAGAGGGGTTTGATCTGAATGTTTGAGATGTTATACTAGTTGGTTGTGATTACCCATGAGACATAGGAGATTGAGGTAACTCTCCTATTATAAAAGGCACTTTTCTTTATTTTGTAGTCTCCACACCCATTATATTGGATAATAAATTTGATATCAGAGATGTCAAGAATGGCGGGTGTCTTTCTCTCAGAAGTGGAGGTGAGAGTAGCTAGATCTATGTATGGAGTTGTAGGGCCTTCATCATTCTTTAGGACTTGAGGGATTTTGTAGAACTTTTCTTCTAAATTTTTGCAATAGGCAAAGGGCTCAGGATCACCATGAATTGTGACCTCTTGGTTCTCATAGGGGAATTTAACACATTGATGAAATGTGGATGCAACAACTTCCATCCCATGGATCCATGGGTGCCCCAGAAGAATGTTATAAGGGAGATTGAGATCTAGAACCTAGAAAGTAGTTTCCATGATGAATGGTCCTAATTGGATGGGAATCAGAATGGTTCCTTGAGACACCCTTTCTTGATCATTAGAATTCTAGATGGTGATACCTTTTCCTTTTTCAATCATGTCTTCCAAAAGTCCCACATTTTTAATTAGCTTGAAGGAACAAATATTTAACCCTGCACCTCCATCCACCAAGACCCGTTTGACTTTATTTTTTATGGACAAAGACTTCAAGATGAAGTGCACGATTATGATATGGCTAGGTTGGGAGGTCTTGTTTAGAAAATGCTAGGAGACGTGGCATGGTGATATGTCCAAACATAGCCTAAAACTGGTCTGCATCAAGGTTTGTGGGTACAAAAGACTCAGCAAGCGCTTTTTCTAGAATTTCCCTATGTGCAAGCAAATTTTTTAGCAACTCCATGATGGAGATCTAGGCGGGGGTCTTCTTTAGCTATTCCAAGACATTTTAGTCATTGACAACTAACTTTGAATTGGAAGTGGGTTCTCTAGCTTGCATGGATGGTCTAGGGATGGTGATTTTTCCACTTCATGTGGTGACTCCATAGTTAGCTTTGGACCCTGGGATATGTACAACAACTACCTATTCATATAAAGATGTGACAACATGATCATAAACATGGTTGATGCTACCATACTTTTTACCCTTTCCATTGTTGTTTTCCTTATTGTGATCTGTCATTGGGTTTGTGTATATCTTGAGGTCTTAATTCATAGATCCTAGTGTGGGATGCTCAATGAAAATAGTCTTGTTTTCAATGAGGTCTTGGATTAGGTTTTTGAGCCTCATACAACTGGTTGTGTGTTCCCATTTATCTTATGAAAGTCGCACGGGTGCTTCTCATTATACCATGGTGGTTTAACTTGAGGATCTTGGTAATTTTCAATGGCAATGAGTGTGATGATGTTGGCGCCAATGAGTCGCTTCATGACAGATTCAGTTGATTCTCCAAGTGGTGTGTACTTTCGTTTTAGAGGATATCAGTTTCCTATGGATGGTCCACTTTGGTCATTAACATTGTTGATTGTTTGTTGATTTGTTTGTTGTTGGAGTGTATTGGATCGAGGGGGGTTTTGGTTGTTATTTTGAGGTTGTTGATATGTTTGTTGTTGTGTGTTTGGATTTGGAGCATTGATTACAACCTTAGCATCAACAACCTCATCATTGGTGAAATTTTTTCTTTTTACTTATGTTTGTGGTTTGTTGTTATAAATTATGGATGGGCAATTATCTTGATAAGCGGGTGTCCCCCCTTGTGCAATGAGGGCTTTTTCGATATTGAGAGGTTTAGAGATGAGTTGATCATAGGAGGTGATGCATTGTACTTTAAGATGGAAGGCCAAAGTTCCTTCAATATTTGTGATGATAGTTCTGAATCGTTGTTCTTCTGGCATAGCCCACTTGCTTCTATTGGCCTTGGATCATCATCGTTGCAAGAAAGACATAAATGATTCTCGCTTGTTTTTCTTGAGGTTGGATAGTTCCTCCAAGCTTACATCCATGCCCATGTTGAATGCATAATTTTACATGAAGGCATCCATAATTTCTTGAAACTTTTTGATTTTGGGCAGAAGACGGAAGAACCATTCCATGGTTGGGCTAGCCAGACTTCTAGGGAAGAGCCTCATTAGATAAGAGTAATCATAGGCTACCTCCATGCAATGTGCATGTAATTCCCTAATGTGATCTTTAGGATTTTTGAGTTCATGATACTTGTCAAATTTTGGCATCTCAAAGCCTTGCGGGAATGGATTCATCACAAAGCTCTTGTTGAATGGATAAGGGCATAGATCCCCTTGTGATTTAGATGTCTTACCTGATTCTATGTCCAACACTTGTTGTGAGAGCTTTTTGATTTGGGTGGAGAAATCACATTGCGGTTCAGGTGGTGGGATTAATGTGTTTTGGGTTGGTGTAGTGATTTGGATGACAGGTGAGGTGACTTGCGGTGGGTGGTGCATTCGTGAGGGTTTGTTGTACAACTAATGCTTGTTGATATGCTTGTAGTTGTTGTTGTTCCAACAAAGCTTGTTGTTGGTCTTGTTGTTGTTGTTGTTGTGCCAATATCGCTTGTTGTTGGGATTCTTTTTGTTGGACTAGTTGTTGTTGTTTCACCAACAATGCTTGTTATTGGGCTTTCTACTGAGCTACTTGTTGTTGCACCTGGTATTGTTGTAGAGCTTGTTGATACAAGGCTTGTGCTTGAGCTTGTGTAGCTTGGGCAGCTTGTGCTTGTGATTTTTCTTTTGCTTTTGCTTGTGCTTGTGCTTGTGCTTGTGTTTGTGCTTGTCCTTGTGCTTGTGCTTTTGATTGTGCTTGTGCTTGTGCTTGTGATTTTTCTTTTGCTTTTGCTTTTGCTTGTGCTTGTGCTTGTGCTTGTGCTTGTGCTTGTGCTTGTGATTGTGCTTGTGCTTATTCTTTTTCTTGTGTTTGTGCTTGTGCTTGTGCTTGTGCTTGTGCTTGTGCTTGTGCAGCTCGGGCTACCTATTGAGCTTTGTAGGTGGCATGTTGTGTTTTTGCTTGTTGTGAAGCCTGTTGCACAACTTGTGCTGCTTGCTAGGTTTTAAATTGCTGAAGTGCCCTTTGATAAGCTTTATGAGCTGCTTGTAACATGATTCTATATTGGTTAGCCACATTTGGATTTGGTGGAAAATGTGGGGGATTCAAGATGGTATGATATGGTGTTATCAGATTCTATTGGGGAGGTTGTTGGGGTGTTTGAGTGATGATGATGGGTTGTGTGGTGGAGGGTATGGTGGATGAGTTGGGACCTTGGGGGAAAATGTTTTGAGATGTTGTGGATGGTGTAAGGGTGGATTGAGATGTCAGGATTTGTGCCACCTATTGTTGTGATTTTGGTGGTATGCCTAGAGGATTTGGTACACTTGATAGATTAATTTGATTTGACTAATTTTAGATAAGTAAAGGGGGTTGCCCTAAACCAAGGATTGGTATGGATGTTGATGTTAGTGGGAAAAGTGGTGGGGGTATAGGTGGTATGATTCCTTGAAAAAGAGATGATGAGGGATCAAAGATTCCCCCTTTTCCAAATAAACCCACTTCCTCTTATGATACCATGGCGAGAGAGACTTGTGCCCCAAGAGAATATGTCGATGTCGCAGAAAAGGTTGATGAATTATTGGTGTCATGAAAGATGGGTGGAACGTATGGGTGTTTTAGATATTGAGGGATGGATTGACCCAAGATAGTATTTGCATCCAAGTCTTGATTGTTCACAAGGCGATGTGTTTGAAGAGCATGAATTAATGAACTCCCCTTGTTCACAATTGGTTGAGTTGGAGCAAGAGATGATGTGGGTTGGGGGATAGGTTGAATGATGCTTTGAAAAGATGATGTGAATGAGACTCGTGGCATAATCCCAAGGGGTTGCTCCACAATAGTGTTTAAGTCAAAATCAGAAGGGAGTTTAGCTTCTTCTTTTTCCAATTCTAGCATGTATTTTGAAGGATTGAGTCTCATCATGGCGTTGATAATTTTGTGATTCTTGAGATTTTGGACTATTTCTATGATTTCATCTTTAATCATTCCCAAGACATTATTGGTGATGTCTTCCACTTTACCTTCCTCTTGAGGATCTTGTGGTAATAGAGGAAGATTATGTGGGGGATTGCTAGATCCAATGGGATTGATTTCGGGTGTGGTTTGATTATTTTTACCACAAACACTTTCTTGATTAGGTTTCAAACTAAATTTCTAATGTCTTAGTCTCTTTTCATCCCATAAGATCCATTATGTGGAAGTTAAGAAAATCAAGGCAATAGTTCCCTATGTTGACTTTAGTGAGAGCAAATTAAGATGTAAATCCAAATGCCTAGGACTCTCTAAGGATGGAATCCTTATTGAAAGCAATAACACTTGGATTTGTCAAAGGTATTTGCTCCTCCTAAAGGGTTTGGAATTTTGAGGATTTTTCAATATGTTTGTTTTCCAATGTTTTAGATCCAAGCAAAGTGTTTTGATTTCAAAATGATGCACAACCATAGGATAAAAGGAGACAATATTTGTTGAATTCCTACTTGGATAAATCCATTTGTGCTTATTCAAAGGAGATTATTAAAATCTTTACCACACTCGATCCCCTCCATGACACACACCTCTCAGGTCATCCAAGCTTTAGTTCTCATGAATCTAGCATGAAAAACTTTTCATCTCTACTTTGAACCATAAGTACGTGGGACGACTTCAGAACGACCGTTCTTGTACCAACAAATAGATAGCGATTTGGATTATATAACAAATGTTCTAGTATAGGAATTTAATTCATGGGGGATCATCCATATGGCAAGAGACCATTGCTTCCCTTCTTATCAGAACAATCCTTGTGATACTTGAACTTTCCTCAAGTACCCACACTTATATATCGGGTGGAAGTTGCTTGGATTTAGCATGTTCCTGGTTGGGTCATTCCCTAGGGTGATTACTTTTTCCCACCAGGAAGGCCCTCTAAAGGTGAAAAATAGCAAGAAAGCACATTCGTAGTTCGATCAATCTTTGTTTGTGTGAACAAAGAGAGAACACACGATATTCCTAACTCACACTAGCAAGATTTGTCCAATTTTAAGAAACCCAAATTGAAGTATGGAGACAGTCTTTTATACAACTTAATATCACTAAAATACTTTTGATTCTCAAGATTTCTATGAAGCGCGAGAAAAGTGCATCCGTCTTTTAAATGATATCAATTTGTAAAAGAGATTATAAAGCACAAAGGACACATGTTCATTTTAAACCTTAAAAGCAATAATGGATTATTTTTAATAGCACCAAAATGAAGTGTGAAGTTTGTTTGTTAAATTGTTAAATCCAAAATCAACTCTAGTAAGTTCCTAAGATTATTTTTAACCCTTCGCTTATTCTTTTTAAAACCTAAATGAAAACTATTTTGAGTCCTAAAAACTTGAAGATAACAATGTCCTTAAAATGGACTTATAATTGTTCCCAAAGTGTTTAAAAACACTTGTTACAAACATGTGATAATGCCATAGAAATTATTCTCTTTATTTCCTCCTTTTCACCAAAAAACCGTAATCAATGCTCAAAATGTTAGGTGAGATCAAGAAACAAGAAGATATGATGGTAAGATAAATAATTAAGCATAGAAACCCTAAAACTTAGACCAAGTTTCAATGTGATTTGTCATTAGGTAAAAAATTGAAAATTTTAACTCTATAAAAGTTGAGAAACACCTACAAAATTAGAAATTTTATATAATCCTACCCCATTTAAAAAAAAAAAATCTTCGAAAAGAGCTTCGTATGACCAAGATACAACCATTTTAAGATTGACTATATAAAAAAAAAAACAAAGAGCATATGCGCTAGAAGATGCCACATATGCACTAAAATAGAGCGTCGATGTGGCAAAAGAATAGATAGATGCGCTAAAACAAGAGCCAAATACACTAAAATAGGTGCCCAATGAGCTAAAATAGGTGCTACATGTGCTAAAACAGGTGCGAGATGTGCTAAAATAGGGGTCAAATGCGTCAAAACAGAGGTTGAATGTGTCGAAACGGGAGTCAAATGCACCGAAACAGATAATGGATGCGGTATATCAAACTTCACGGACATACCTGTTGACAAAACTTGCAAAAAATGTTAAAAACGGGGCTCAACCCCATGGTGGGCGCCAAAATGTGAGCACAAAACCTGCATAGACTAACAAAGGATCAACAAAACTATGTTAAACATGCTAGTAACACAAATATAATGCTTCGTATGAAATTCTTGGAGAAACAAAATTGAAAACATGGAGATAAAGCAAGAACACAACATAAAATCAACTAAGCTAACCAAACTTGAATCCCATAGGGGGGTTGGTGCTTCTTTGATGTGGAAAGAAGCCCTTTCCTAATCCCTTGATAAACTTTGATGAAGCAGTAATGAACAAAGTATAGAATTGCCTATAATCCAGCTAATTACTTGCTAAAATGGATGCAAAAGACAAAATTCTATGAACTCAAATGGCTATAGTGATTATGCTCTTCATTGATGGATCCCAAATCAATAGAGAAGCTCTTTATTTATAAGAGACAATGACGGAGAAATGAGCAAATGGGATGAATATGGGACTCAACATGAGCCAATGGCAAGGTGCCATTTGCCAACATGCTAGTGGATGAGGAATGAGAACATTTTGGTGAATGTGCAAATAAATGCAATTAGGTGGAAATTTGAAATTTGAAAGATTGTTTGTGGAAGAGGATGTGGAAGAGGAGTTAATGCCACTTGGCTCAAGAAAAAAGACTTGTAAGAGGATTTAATGCCATGTTGGAGGACAAATCCTTTTGGAGGGAGTTTTTCAAATTGGAAAGATATTCCAACAAGATGTCTTTTTGAATGAAAATATGAGATTTAATAAATCAATTAAATTGATTTACTTTTGCAAGTTGCAAAATCTAGAGGATTTGATGGATTAGTGTTAGAGTTAATTAGGATTTAATTAACTTCGATGGAGATTAGTTGATTTGAAATTTGATTTCTATGTTTGAGTTTATTTAAATCAAATGAGAGGATATTTGAGATATTAGTATTTTAATTAAATAAAATGATTTATTCAATTAAAAGAGATGACATTAACATTCAATTAAATAAATTTGATTTATTTAATTAAAAGAAGACATTAGGATTTAATTAAATAAAGCTGATTTATTTAATTAAAAGAGGAACATTAGGATTTAATTAAATAAAGTTGATTTATTTAATTAAAAGAGGCAAATGAGGAAATGATCTGATAAGGTTCATTATCTAATTTTAAGAGGAATTTTGATGAATTTAATTAAATAAAGATCATTCAATTAAATGGTTAGTAAAGAAATGATTAAGGAATAATCAATTTTAGTGAATCAAGATTGAGTTTATGATATCAATTAGGATATTTCGAGTGTCTACAAATAGATCCCGCTTATGGAGAGAATGTGATCATGGAATTTTTTTTGGTATTGCATGATCTTTATCAAGATGACTATGATAAACCTATTGTGTGGATCAAAACACATAATGGTTTTGATTGCTCTATGATCAAATCGATTGCCCTCCCATTACAAATAGGCCCTAAGACATTGGATGTTACATTCTCTATCATCCCACAATTGGACCAATTTCGTTAATGGCCAGGCCATCCATGGCTTCACTTAATGAAAGTGGTCCCTTTGGTTCTTCACAAGTCCTTAAAGTTTCCCTTTGACAATGATATATTCATTGTCCACCATAGCGGCTTTAATCCCTTGTCTGCCAAAGGAAACTTTTCTTTAGAAGCCTTTTGGCCCGAGCCTATGGAATCCATCACACCTAGAAGAGTTTTTCTTTTTCATTGCTTATCAAAAATTTAAAGCAAATAAAATTACAGAATTATCTCTTCGCAACATGTCTCCATCCATTTCTAAGAATCCCATCCTTGATGAGACCATGCTTCAACCAGAACAAGACCAAACTCAACCAACACTTGACACTTCATCTACATCCTCTAAGCAACCTAGAGATTATGAAAGGAACTTTATCCAGCCTCCTCACATAAAACAAGTTTATAAATCCAAGCCAAGGAGAAAGTGATTGAACAAACTCCCATGATTCCTTATGTTCCTCCCCCTAGGGATAACAAGCAACCTATGGTTGATCAACCTACTCCTTCATAGACGCAACTTAATAATAGAATCAAAAGAAACAAAGGAGCTAGGGAGCATCAATGATGCCATCATTCCCTAGCTCACAAGTTACATGAAGAAGAAAATACAAAAAATCATAATCCACACTTGACAAAAGCAATGCACAATGCTCCTCCTCCCCATCCACCAAAACATAATCATATACCTCCACCGCCATAAGAGTTATATAATTCAACTAATATCATCATTTTCCCTTTGGATGACAAGGATGAGGAGACTGCTAAAATAGATGGAGATGTGCATAACAATTTGAATACATTATTTTCTTCTTCCATGAGCTTACATGATAACTCTCCTAGGATAAGCATTGACCTTGATGCTAGTTCTACAATTGTTGTTGTCCCTCTAGCTACTCGCCCACCTGCACTTTACACTAAACAAGATTGGGAGATGGATGAATTCTTAGATGATTGACTTACATTTTCCTTAGTAGTCTCTTTCCTTTTCTTTTGTATGTGTGTAACGTGATCCCCGTACTATTTTTTTTGATGTTCTCTCTCTTTGTGATATTCCTCTATGTGTATCTTCATTATTCTATATGTTGTAACTTTCCTTTCACTTTTTTCTTTGGATTTTCCTCTCCTTTTGGGGATGATGCAAGGTATTGAGACAACCATGTCCCTTTTATGTTGACACAAAAGACTCCTTTTCTTTTTCTTTTGCTTTTTTCCTCCTTTTTCGGATGATGCAAGGCATTGAGACAATAATTTACCTTTCATGTTGACCCAAAA